>BRDA01093353.1:0-61736 GCA_036984385.1 Crenuchus spilurus
GCTTCAATTACAAATTTCAATTTCCCACACCGGTTAACAACTCAGTTTACAAGTAAATAAAGAAACTAGCATACATGTAAACATGCTAACTAACGAAGTAGTTCACTCAAGCAATGCTAATGTTGCCAACCTATAATTCAAGCAAATATTTACCAGTGAGTGTTACACAAATTATTATTTACTGTTAACCATGTTATCATTTGTAATCCCTTCTTAGTCCTACAGTGGGGAAATTTCACCTCTGTATTTTACCCATTCGTGCAGTGAAACGCACACACTAGCGGTTGGTAGCCCTATCCATGGTGCCAAGGGAGCAGTTGAGGGTTAGCAGCCTTGCTCAATGGTACTTCAGTCATGACCTGTCCGGGGATCAAACTGGCGACCTTCCAGGCACAAGACCAGATCCCTAATCACCAGGACACGGCTGGGTGAGTTTAACTACAGCTAACCTAAGCAAAAACAGTGTAAATTACTGCTTAAAGATGAGCAGCCATTGGTGCATATTGTCTCTGTCCAAAGAAATACAAAAACTCAATTTTGGGTGATTTTTAGTTTTCTGCATAATTTTGAGTTCTTTGATGATTAGACAGAAATGCTCTTGAAAATATCTCTGTACACTAACTTACATTGTAAATAAAGAAGGTTTAGCCCTCTCCTGTAACGTTAGCATTTTTTAGTTGTTTTCCTCTGGACGGTGATGATAATGGTCACGCGGAGGCATCTTCAGCAACAGCTTGTTTTCACATTCCCTCACTGCCACAAAGAGGCACAGGAGGTGAGAGATTAGAGGGGGGTATCGAGCAGCCCCTGGAGACTCTCCTGCCATCTGTCCGGCTTTTAAAGCTAGCCTCAAGGCCCCCTCCCTACCGATCTCCTTTTCACTTTTCAGGCAGATGTGACAGTGCCGCTTGTGATGGGACGCAACAATGGCGCGTGCAACAGGTGCCCCGGCACATGGGAGGCAGGAGTGCTTTACACACTTTCATCTGGCCAGCGGCAGGCTGTCGCCACCGCGGCTTAAACACACACACACACGCATACACACACTTTCCTAAGTTGCTCAGCAATTCAACACCTGCTGCTCTGAGCTCACTAAACACACACACACACACACACACACACACACACCCTGTAAAGAATCATTCAACAGCCAATGCATTGCTGACCGCTGGTAATATAAACTCCCCCATCTGACTGGAGCTCAGCTTAAACAAACATATAAACAATGCTCCGCAATGTTCACAACAAACAACTACCTAAGGTCAATGCATCCATTGACTCTTAAAAAGGACAGTTCTTCTAGAGTTCCTCAGTATTAAAAGCTTCTATATAGAGAATACTCTGCATGGTGAAATGCTTCCCTACTGTGCTGGAGAACGTGTTGTATGCAGTTTTATAGAGAACCCTTTTGATCTAGTCTAGAGCTTTGTAAAAAGAGGCTTGGTATACAACACATTCTTCATCAATCTGAAGTTTCACAATGGAAAGCATTTAAACATAGAAATGGTTCTCATGCCTTCTGTATATAGAACCCGTTTCCTTTATTAAAGAGCTCAGGAAGAACAGACTTTTTCAGAGTATAAAAATAATCTAAATATCTAAAAATAATCTTCAGTTTTCTTCAGAATAAATAAACTTCCTCCACAGGTGAGGACAAAACAGAACTAATAAATACTGAATAAGCATACAGTGGCATGCCTAAGTGTGGGTCAAACGGTCTTTTACTGTGAATAGCTAAATGAGTAGAAGATGAACTGATCTCCAAAAAAGTTTTAAATTTTAAGCAACAATACATTTTTATTTCCAGCGTTAATAACATCAGAGTTAAGATGTTGCTTCTCTTTTAGATGTCTAATGCTGAATTTTGTGGTGAAGATGAAGGAAAAGTTTTTTTGAGCAGTTTGTGTGTGTGTGTGTGTGTGTGTGTGTAGGTGTTGCACAGTCACTACACCACCACTTCAGATTTTCCTGAACCTTCCTGAAGGTCTTCTATAATCAAACAGGGCTTTTGATTGGCGCTTTGAGGAATCCTATGAGCAGCTCTCTCTGAAATCTTTCAGTCTTCCAGACCTCAACTTAATTGAATTAAGACCTGAGGAAAACATTTAGCTTGGAGCTGTGTAGAGCAGTCCATTGATGCAGATCGTTGGGACAAGATTTGAGGAGACAGACTATTTAAGCTCTGAAATTTGCATCACCTGACATTTCTTAACAATGACAGAGATGCATGTTATAGCCTTAACAAGCTGATTACAGTCTAAGACCATGGAAAGAGCTGAAATCAGTTTTAACTTTAAAACTGTACAAAAATGATTATCACAAAGCAATTGTTTCTGCAATGATCATTACAGGGTGGGTGGGGGCTGGCAGGCAGTACTCATGAATCCAGTGATCATCATGTGGGGTGTGGGGATGGCCTTGTCAGCTGGATTGATGTTCCTGACTTTTCAAGAATGTACAGTTTGCAAGTTAACCCCTATTTTTCTCTATTTTTATAGATAATAATATATCATACTATGTCTGAAACCACATAACGACGACTATTTGACATTACCGAACAACTCAACACAGTCTGAGGCAAGTGTGTAATGATTTAGGCAGGATGCTAATTGTGAGTTTCCATGACTTGTTAGCTGTGTTATCCTCTTAGCTCCAGTGAAACACCAAAGCAAACGTGTCTTGGTAAATTGCCTATATTTTGAGGTGGGAGAAAATTGCATAAAAATGACTTTTGGTTGAGGTTTAAAGACATGATTTGTTCCTCCATGCGAAGAAAGGGTGTTTGTATGTTAGCTAAGGGGAAACAGGGGAGACTGGTTCATTCACTCCAGCTATGGGACCCTGTAAATCAAGAGATGGCTTCCTGCATATCTCCCACGAGGCTCTAATTTGACCCTCTATCGTCCATTATCTCTACTGTGGGGAGAGCTCGGAGTCCGGGCACTCCAAAACCATGGGCTGTCTCAGAGGTTGCATCTGAAATAGCGTGCATAGTAGGTTTAAATTAGGGTGGGAGCTGAAATAGCCCTGTGGTCACCGGCGGGGACGTCTCGGAGCCCGTCACCAGAGCATTGCTCTCAGGTTCAGACCACAATTAGAGCAGTTTTCGGGAGGAATGTCGCAAGGCGACCAAAAATTATCCCCCCCAAGTCTCTCTTTTCCCTTTTTCAGAACAGTGAGAGAATCCAATCCATTGCTCTCAAGACAACTTGTTGTTTTCATTGGGGAAAAATGGTGGCCTTAATTTTTTGCAACTTCATGAAGTGCTGGTTTGGCAGTGGAGTGAGGTATTCACGATGAGTTGCTGTAGCGAGCAAAAACAGCCTGGAGCGGCCTTGAGAACATGCTACAAATGTACTTTAATCATTCACCAACACTCAAACATCTACAATGTTTCTGCTGATGAGGAGATTTCCAGTTTAAAAAAACAGAAAAAGTAAACATGACTTTAAGACATCTTTGGAAATGGTTACATTTTAAGCTCAAGAAAATGTGCATCAATCTGAGAACAACCAAATACTTCCCAGTTCTCCTCCAAACTGCAGCTAATGATCATGTTACATACCCTGGTTTGTTGCAATTCTGTGAAGGACTTGTATCTGATGCAGACAGCTTGGCTTAGATATGCATCTATGTCTTCTAGGGAGAGGTGTTTAGCCTAAAATAAAAATAAAAGTCCTTTTAAGTTTGAAAGCAGTGAAAATGACTATGGAGTGTACATAACAAACAACTCAAAAGCCATTCATTAAAAAGATATCAACAGTCTGATAAAAACTCACAGCCAAAGCCAAAAGAACAACAAGCATAGAATGAGTCTGTAGACATTAAAGAGTACATACACACACACATCAAACAACATTATACCCAGAAATCATGTTTACATATCTCTCCACTTATCTCAGATGTCCCAATCTCAATCAGGCAAGACATGTTTGGAGTTCAAATTTTGCTTTGTTAGTTCAGAACTGAAGCTCTCAAGCTAATGTTGATAACAACAACAGTAACCTAAACATAGTTGTTTCTGTCAAAATTCATCAACAAAACTCTAAAGCTCATCCAGATCTTCACTTAAAGCCTAATTACTAGCTATCAGACAGCATCAGGGCTGGTAGAAGATTGATCTTGGATCAGATTGCTCTATACAGTGGAACCTTTTCTTCATTAACCTGTTCAAAATCGTTCTAAATGAACAATAATTGAAGCAATATTTCTCATAAGAAATAATGTAAATTGAATAAATCTGTTCCAGACACTCCAAAATATGAACAAAAATACATTTTATATAGAATAACTATAGTTTTACATACAGAACACAATGAGAAATAAACACAAAAAACTATTTAAATGGATAAATGAACATCTAACATCACTCTTACAGGTTTACGCTCTGTTTTAGAGAGTGCTGGTGTGGTCCAGCCGGCAGCCTTTGTTTTGTACACCTGTTCTTGGCCATTGTTTGTTTTCACACCTGTTTTCAGGCAGTATGAACATCACAATGAACAAGGAATGCATGGGTGAATGATGAATGTGTGGGTGGATGCCATGTTTTCACAAAATTAGTGGCGAGTCATGTGGGCACACCAACAAAAACCGGGCGGATGAAAAATAACTGAAAATTTCCACCAAAAAAGTTGATGATAACGAAACTGTACGATAACCAGGGCAAACGATAACTGAGGTTCCACTGTATTTATGTTTGCCATCATCACTAAAACTGATTGTAGATTACTTTTAAAGATGGTGGATATCGTTGTCAAAGATGGTGTCCAAGTTTGTGTGTGTTTTGCCCACAAGTTGTGTGTCTGTATGTATTTACTGCATGGATGGGGAAAAATTGCAGAGCAAAAAATCCATCCAATGGGATTAATAGAGTTCTTCTTCTTCTTCTAAATCACACTGATAACTTCTTTAAGACCTAAATGCCAGTTGGATGGGCTGAGAGACATGTTGAAGAATTATGACTGACTATTTAGGCACCTACTGAGTTCAAGTGTGACTTAGCGATGATTGCCTGGCAGCTCCTATTCTAAACTAAAGAAGCAACATCTAAAAAAAACAAATATTTCTTTGGTGATCGACCTGATTAATCTGATGTAGTTGGAAAATTGTAGAATTTTTAAAATGGAAATTAGCTTTGTAAAACAAAAGCAGCAAGAAATGAAACATTAAAATATCATCCCACACAAATATTCATGTTCTGTACTTTAAAACTCACCTGCAGAGTAATGTACATTACAAGACAAATTACAGCTACCAAAGGGCTGTCAAAATGTTCAATGTCTTGAGTAAAGTCCTGTAGGCCAAATGTGGCCAGGAAAGTGGACACACGAATACTTTTCACCTCAGAGTCATTCCCAAACCAGAGAGTCATCAGGTCAGGTCTCTCTGTTAATGAACAAATTTTAATATTTTAATTCAATTATTATTATTATTATTATTATTATTATTATTATTATCATTATACTGTAGGAATTACTTACACAGTACCCACATGCAAAGAGAAATAATACTTTTTTGGGGGTTAATGTTGATATTAGAACATTTTTTAGAGAATTTTATTTTGGCCAAAAAATCAGCACATACTTTATTAAATACCATTATTACAGATCAGAATCAATTAAATTAGGCTGTAAAGTCAGCTAAAGATCAATTAAAGTATTTTAACTTACCTAATGCATATGTAAACACACACACACATATATATTTCATAATTTTACCGTGATTTTCTCCCAAATGTATTTATTTTTAGTGGCCTATTAACCCATCCCTTTTATCAACTCTCCCTATCACTATCACTTGAAATGACCCTGACTGTCTTGGGAGGGGGGCAGAGACAAGCACGGGTCTCTTCCAATATTAGTGACATCAAGCCCCTTTTTTATGAACTGCTGGTGATACATCGCCGCTGGTTAGCTAGCACACTCGGAGGAAAGCGCAGATCACCAGTTCTGATGGATCACCCGGCAGACGCCCGAGTCAGTCGACACTGTTTATAGTGCTAGGGAGAGTGTGCCATCTTGCCCACCTAAATTTTGTTCTCTTGAGGCCCTGGCTGTGGATGGCAAGCAGCATGATTAGGGTTCAAACTCGCAATTCTTGGGGCCCCATAAACATACTGTATTTAATAGTCTCTATCAGAGAACTTAAAATAGCAGTATAAATAGCACTAGTATTGAACTGTATCACAGTACATAGAATCATAAACCCTGCATTATGATACATATTGTATTGCCAAGTATATTGAATATTTATAGTCATTTTATTGGCTTTCAGTAACAAACAATTCTGAATATCATGAAGTTCATTTTTGTTCATAAAGTGACATATTTCAGGCCATTCTTTTGTAAATGTTGATCAGCATTGGTTGGCCAATCAAGCACAATAATATTACAGTCAGCAAACTATTGGGCAGTGGTTTGGAAGATATGGGCAGAACATGCTGGAAAAAAAATTGGCATCTTCATAAAGCTTGTCAGCAGATGGAAGCATAAAGTGCTCTAAAATATCCTGTTAGCATTTACATTTGGGACTTGATAGAACACAGTGAAGCAAGCCAGCACCTCAAACCATCACAGACTGCAGAACCATCACACTGGACTTCAGACACCTTGGGTTCTGTGTCTCTCCAATCTTCCTCCAGACTACATTTCCAAATGAACTGCAAAATTTATTTTAATCTGGACACAGAACTTTAAACCACTGAACAATATTTCAGTTTTTTCTCTGTAAAACAGAAAAGGCACTTCTGACATTGTGTCTGATTCAGGACTGGTCTGACATTAGGAATGCCGAAGTTGTAGCCAAGGGCATTTATACACTGTTTGCATAGAAATGGATTCAAACTTACAATGAAATATATTTTATATACTGATCAACATTCAAACAAAGAATGTGTTAAATATGTCACTTAACATGTAATGAATATAAAATATGAGTTTACCATTTTGAATTAAGTTATGAACAAACAGCTGAGTTTTGATGTATGATGGTATATGCTGGGAATTTGAGGGCTAAATAATTGACATGAATTCCAAACCCTAAAGTCAAATTATTTCACGTTTTTTGATATTTGTGTGACATCTAATGTAATAAAGTGTTTGAAATTACATACCTGGAAGATTTAGGTCTTTTGGAGTCACTATATTTGGCTCTTTAAGTGGATTCCCTGGATATACAAACCATTCCTTAACAGATAAATTATGACTACAAGAACCTGGAGAAGAAATGAATGAGATCCAAAATCAAAGCTTTAGGAATAACTGCAGATCAAAACTTATTTTTGAAAAATACAGTAAACAGCAGGTCAATCAACTAATCATTTAAACAAGAAAGTAGAATATTATCAGATAATTAAATAATACATAAAACAAGCTGTTTTACCTGTTATACAGGAACATTCTCTTTTATGTACTGTTGAATAATTGGAATTGTAGTCATTTGTACTAGGATAAACTGTTGTATTCTAAACTAATATTCTTCAATATTCATTATTCATCACAATAATACTTTTGAATTGTCACTACACTTATGTTAAGGCTAAACTTTAGTCCCTGGAATAAGAATGTTAATCTGGGATCAGCTTGTGCATTTTAGGCAATGCTGACTAGAACTCTGAGACCTGATCCTAGACCTGCTCAATAAATATGGGTCACCGTGTTAAAATCGAGAAGAAGCCCACCTGGTAGTACTGGCAGAAGAACACTATAGATGTGTTCTCGAAGAGGCTGGTATAAAATAGCCTGTGGAGGCAGCTCTAGTTCCTCTTCATCTTCCAGAGTATTACTGCACACCACAATACCATCATGAAGAACATTATAGACCATAAAACACTCAGCTCGAATGTGCTTCTCCTTTGCTGCCTGTAACAAACAAAAATAGCACGACCCATTAAAGCTTAACAAATGTGAGCTAACTTGCATTTCAATAATTCAGTGGTTCATAGACTGAATATTTATGAGAGAGGTGTGAACACTCAGGTGAGAGGTCTTTGCTCAGATTCACATTCCACAGCCACTGGACCCCACCAATGGAATGTCCAGAATTACCATGTCATTTTCATATGAATGACAGAGCATGTCATTTGGCAGGAAAATGTGTCTCTGCTTATTTAAGCTGCTCTCACAAATATCCAAAAATATATTTTGATTCAAGCTATTTCTATACTGTATATAATGATCACTCAGGTTTGTTGACGGTGAGCAGAGGGATGCCAGTGTCTCAGGGAGCTCCCATGCCTGTTTACCTTCTGGCTCTCTCCTTTTAGGTAGGCTGTATTAGATAGTTCTGCTGGAGTCAATAGCCACACTCTGATATGTCTCATAATCCCTGTGCTCTATAAACCCAAACAGAACTAATTCCATCTTTGTCTTTTTCCGAGTGAGTGATTGCCCACTGGTCCGGCCGGACACTCATGGAAGATTGAATACTATTTCTGCATGATGCCACCTTAGCCCAGCTGTCCACCAACAACCAACTACTGTGACCTGCTCCAGATGCCCTACTCTACTGACAACAATCAAGTTTATATGGACTTTACTGGCTGTTACCATTATTACCATTATCATCATCATTCAGTACACGTGAACACTCTAACAGTATCATATGATTTTGTGACTGTATCAAGAACTTATAATTAGTAGACCAGAGGAGGATGGGTCCCCTATGTGAGTCCGGTTCCTCCAAAGGTTTCTTCCTCCAGCTCTGAGGGTGTCTTGCCACTATCACCGTTGGCTTGCTCACTAGGGATTTTTGTGCTTTGTTATTATTAACCTGTAAAGCTGTTTTGTGACATCAGTTGTAAAAAGCACTTTATAAATTAATTTGATTTGATAATTTGATTTGATTCTACTGTTACAAAAACTCTCAAATACAAAATGGCTGTCACAAATGTTCTATTCTATACAGAAGATCATATACTCAGCTCTGTTTATCTCACAAAATCAAAATGTTCTCAAGCTGTACATGGAGCTACTCAGATGGGGGTCAAAGTTCGTTTTAATGAGTCTCTCCAGATCTGAAAGTCTTGTTAAATGTATTGTTTTCTGACTTGAACATCCACAAAAAGTGACTGGGTTGTCTTATCTCACTCTGTTTTGGTAAGCACATGTGAAAGATAACTCAATTTAAAACAGTGACTTTAAAACAGTGTTAATAATCTTATTATCAATGTTAATAATACCTGCAATATATCTTTGTTCACATATTTCTCCATCATGTTCTCCGGCTGTAGGGAAGGTAAGCTGGAACATAACCAAGGCGAGGTCTGTCCTGGGAGGAGGTATGATTGTATTCCTCTCTCTACAACATCCTTGTCTGCTTTAGATAAAGGCATGGAGGAGATTACATCACTATTAGCATGAAGTCTGCTAATAAGACCTGCCACAGCATGGAACTTATCACCTTGATGTTTCTTCCCATACAAGGTTAGAGCATGTTTACGGATGTTTTGCAGCTGGTGCTCTGGGACAACATCATTACCCAGAAGGCATGCCAGAAGAGGAAGATCCGAGTTGTGAAGCTTCAGTATGTGACAGAGCTTTTCCCTGGAGAACTGAACTGTGGTCAGACTTTCTAATCTGAGTTTGGCAATAGACAAATATGGAACCGTATCATATATAACAAAGTCTGTATCTTGACCAAGAATACCCAAACATTTGTTACTGAGGGCATATTGGGCAATTTCATAGTCACCTTCACAAACTGTAGACCATGTTTCTTGACCAAGAGACTTGAGGGCAAATCTGGAGAAGGTGGCAAGTCCTGAGGGGATACAAAGCATTTCTCTACCTGGTTGTTGACCATGGTTCTTAATGTACTGAAATATTCTTGCTATGTCCTGGTTAACCCTCAGACGTCTCTTCACCCATTCAGCTTGCTTCTGTTTCTCGACTGTTCCGTCAAAGAAAAAGACTAATTTTATGCCCGCTGCTGTGAATGCACCAACAAATTCCTCCAGTAGATTCATGTACTCTTTCCACTGACCACCATGAACCCATGCTTGACATCGATACCAGTACATCAAACAGGCCATTCCGTCCACTACCACAGTAGCAGCTGTGTCAGGATGTGCTCTAGCATGAGCTGCAGCCATCTGCCGTAAGTCCACTGGCAGGCAAGTCTCTGGATAACAAGTCTCCATGAAGTACTGTAATCCTTTCACACCCATGTCTAGACATGGAAGGGAGGAACCAGTGAGAAGTTCTTTCAACTGAAAAGTTCCTTGGTTGCTCCTTTTAACTCTGGGAGCCTTGAGAGAAGACAGAAACATTCAAAACAAGACAGGAATCAAATTAACCATAAACATTATCAACATCAGAAAAATGTACAGTGTGTTTATATACATACATTTCTAAGATTTGAATACATAATGGTAATTATCATGCTTCCTGGTTGCTGGACTGTCTGTCAGGTACTGTGTTTTTACTGAATTTGGATACACTAATGTCCTTGTTTGGTCTCACTTAAACATTTTTTATCATATTATTTTCTTACATTTTACAATAGTTTTTTTCCTTATTTACCCTTAAAACATTAAAATTTAAATAAATGTTTTAAATTCAATAATGAATTTTAAATTGAATTTACTAATGAATGTTTTATATATTACTTTGTTATTAATTTATCACATATATATGTTCTATATTATACATAGATAGATAGATAGATAGATAGATAGATAGATAGATAGATAGATAGATACTTTATTAATCCCTTGCGGGAAATTCAGGTCCCAGCACGTATTATATACACACACACACACACACACACACACACACACATATATATATCTTTTTGCTCCTCCTCTTATTTAAATATTAAGTGTTCTCTTATTTTCCTCAGTTATCTTGTTTGACATTTATTTTGATTTCATTGTTAACATGTTCACCCCATTCAAAAACACAGAAGCCTGGTCTTGTTTGGTTGTAATAACTGAATGTGCTTTGCAAAGGTGGTTGTCAAATGAGGACCACTCTGAATATACTGTATTTCTGAGTGAACATAAATGCTGATTGAGTTGCTCAATGTAATAATATTCTGCTTTCTTCACTTTGGCAGACTAATCTGGACAAAGACGCGTTTACGAACTGTGTGGAAGATCTTAGAGGACAAATAAAAAAGTAAATAAATTCTACCGTGTTACTGGACGAACTGGCAGTCCATTTAAACAGACTAATGTAGAGAAGAATGATAACATCCTGACTGAACAACCCAATATGTAACTCTCCTTTAAGTATTGTAATGATTACACGAAATAGTACATTATAACGTTTTGTATTCAGTGACAACTCAGTGTATTCAGTCAAAACAGTGCAAAATACGTTCAATAAATGCAGCCTACCAAATAAATCGGTGCAGGAGTAAGAAAAGACGACACTTTTCTGTGAATGTATACAAACAGCAGCACCTTCTTTTCACTTCCGGATAGGCTAACCAATCAGCGCTCAGCACTCGCTTAAAGGGCCAGTGCATCTGAAAACTAATACTGCCTTATACTAACACGTTATATACGGGTGATTGTTAGAGGAGGTTTTAGATCAGGGGTGGCCAACTCCAGTCCTGGAGAGCCGGTGTCCAGCACAGTTTGGTGATCTTTTTGCTTTGACACTACAATTAAACCTGCTAATTGCCTGCTGAGTTGAATCAGGTGTGTTTGATCAGGTAGATCACCAAACTGTGCAGGAATCCGGCTCTCCAGGACTGGAGTTGGCCACCCCTGTTTTAGATCAATGAACACTGCACTGATGTTGTAACTTAGGACTTAAAGCAATTCATCTTAAAGAACTTTAAGCTTCGGTTGATGTCTCGTGATCATTCAACTTCCTTTTGATCTCTTATATATACAGTATCAGTCAAAGATTTGGACACACCTTCTGGACATTCAGTGGTGTTTCATGATTTAAAAATGTTCTGCATTGTAGATTAATACTAAAGTCATACAAACTATGAATAAATACAGATGTAATTCTTTAGTAAACAAACAAGTGTTAAACAAACCAGAACATGTTTATATTTTACATTCTTCACAGTAGGCACCTCTTGCTTAGATGTCATCTTTCTCGGCATTTTCTCAGTCAGCTTTATGAGGTAGTCACCTGGAATGGCTTTCAGTTAACAGCTGTGTCTTGTCAAGAGTTCATGACTTGCATTTCTTGCCTCTTAATGTGTTTGAGACATCAGTTGTGTGTCTACTTTGAAGAATCTAAAATCTAAAACATATTTTGGTTTGTTTAACACTTTTAAGTTTACCGTACTACATGAGTCCTTATGTGTTCTTTCATAGTCTGGATGACTTCAATATTCATTTACAATGTAAAAAATATATATATATAAAAACATTCAATGAGAAGGTGTCCAAACCTTTGACTGACACCGTATATATGATGTGTATATGTATTGAAATTCTTTTGTTTTTTGTATTTTGTGTATTGTTTACTGAGAGATATGGTGAAGCATTTTAAAGACAGAAAATGTTATCACAAGTTGTGAACATATCATAGTAAAAATTAACAATAACTACATAATAAAAGTATTTACAACTGATTACAGAAAAGCCAGTTTGAAGTTCACTGTGAAAGTGCATGTGAAGACAGGGGATTTATTAGAGAACAATCAATTCTAATAGTCATTGGTTTGGATGATGAGAAATTGGCAAACGTGAGACTTTGAGGGCCAAATTGATATGGTCAGATTATGTCAGTATGCCTGAGGGTTGGAGAAGATGGACTGCAGTGTGGTTCCAGAAACAACAATCCTTGTTACAAAAAAATCAATCAAAACACTGTGACTATGACTACAAAACAAACATCTACCCTTGACAGTGATGAGAAAACATGACATGGTAACTTACAATGACTCACAAAAACTGTGGAAACATGAGCTAAATAGCAAACAATGATTTGACATGTAATGAGACGGCAGGGCTGTGACACGACAAACTGGGCATGGAGACATGACATGAACAAGGTATGTAGAAGAGGTAAACAAACAGAGAGCAAATGGAGAAATGTAAACAAATGATGCATGTGGACAGAGGTGGGGCTAGGGACACAACAGAGGCAGGAGAGTTACAGATGACTGGGTTGGAGTATTCCTGAAATGACAAGGCTTGTGGACAACAGTGGTCAATACAGACAGTGGCCTCCAAATTTCTCAGGTCAATCTGAGCAACTGTAGAATATATATATGACCCTCCAAGACCCTCTTGGTGTTTGGAATTTACCAGAGCTGTACAGGTTGCTGGAATCATCTAACAATCCACAATGACATCATTGAGCTGGTGACATCTTGTGTTCCTCCACCTTCCAGCTTGAGCATGCCCCACAGGTACGTTCATCTTCCTCAGCAAGGCGGTTGTCATCTTGGAGGTGTGTTTTGGATCATTATCATGTTGAACCACAGCTTCATACAAACAATATTAGTCCCTAAGATGTGCAAGAATTTGTGCTAATGATAACACAAACATTTTCACCATATTTCTATATCACCAAACTTCCAGTACAGAGTAAACAGTGGTAATAAAGCCTATAAACTAATTGTCAACAACTTGTGGGAAACACTGGTGACACAGTCCTGCATCACCTGACTATGTGGAGCAGCAGATTTTATATAGTCTGTAAACAGAAAGAAAAAAGTCTTCCGAAGTTACCGTGTGTGCTGTGCTTGACGATGTTTGATGTAAATTGTTGGTAATGGGCTTCCATACAAATCAGCAGCACATGTAAGAACAGTATTGATTCAGGGGGCTTCAGAGTCTGTCAGAGCCTAACGACCAGTGCACTATTGATCTATCGATTTTTCTCCCCCTCCTTTCTGAGCTGAAGGTTCTCAGAGGAACAAAGAGCCACCCTGGGGAAAGGGGCAGATGTTCTCTGAGGGACATCGGCACGCGACTGTCCTCAGCTGAAGAATTCAAGCCCCTACTCACGCGCGCGCGCGCACACACACACACACACACACGCACACAGCACCCCCAAAAACCTTTTCTCCGTTACAATGGGCAGGCTGCTGTGGAGAGTTCATGCCCACTCATAGCAGCTGGCCAAAGTAATCTGACTTCAAATACAAAAAGACCTGCTCAGAGAGAGAGAGAGAGAGAGAGAGAGAGAGAGAGAGAGAGAGAGAGAGAGAGAGAGAGAGAGAGAGAGAGCGAGAGTAAGCACAGAGGAAAACAGATGGAGCTTTGCTCTGTGCTTGGTTCTAAGATGTTTCCATCAGCTGGGAAGCTGCGAGTGGTTTCTTATCAATCACACGATCCGGAGCCACGCGACCGCGCTTTTGTCATTGTAATGGCGCGCGACTCTGCTGCGTCACGGCGTGCAGCCTCATGTTTACTCTAAAACTAAAACACAGTGTTTACAGTGTAAAGTCTAAAGTGTCAAATACAAACGCTGTGGAGCTTGTAGTGCAACGGCTTAAAGTGTACAACAAAAAAATATGTATCATCAGTGTAAAGTTTTAAAAAGTACAATTTAAAATGTGCAGAATATAGATGTTGTACACCATCCTTGTAAAGTGTAAACAAAGCTATGTACAGTGTAAATATGTTATGTAAAGTGTACAGTGTTGATGTAAACAGATGTCCACCATCAGTGTAAAGTGTAAAAATGTTATGTAAAATATACAATGTTTAAAATGTTATATATTGTGTACAAAAAGCTATGTAATAGACGTTCACCATCAATATAAATTGTAAAAAAGTTATATAAAGTGCAAAATATGTGCAGAAAATAGATGTACACCATCTGTGTAAAGTGTAAACAAAGTGGTGTACAGTGTAAAAATGTTATGTAACGTGTACATTTAAAAAAGATGTAAAGTTCTACACCATCAGTGTAAAGTGTAAACAAAGAAGTGTAATATTTTCTGCAATATCTTTTAAAATATTTATAGAATACACCATCAGTGTGAAGTGTAAAAAATATGTGTACAGTGGTGTGTAAAATGCACAGTTTTAAAAAATAAGAGTATTCCACTTTCAGTAAAGTGTCAAAATGTAAAGAATATTTGTAAAGCCATTCCACCATTATTGTAATGTGTGTAAAGTGTACATGTATGCTTAAGTAAAGCATATACTTTTTAAAATATAGAAAATGTTCATATGTGTAGAGATGTGTAAAACCTGTGTAAAGTGTAAAAAATATGTATAGGGCCCAATCAAAAATATATAAAAATGTAGTCCAATTTGTAAAGTGTTACAAATAAGGCAGCCTAAAGTGCAAAGTGTAAAATGTGATAAAAAAAAGTGTAGTGTAAAAATGTGATAAAAGTGCATAATGTAAAATTGTGTAAAGTGTAAAAAATGTGATAAAAGTGTAAAGTGTAAAAATGCGATAAAAGTGCATAATGTAAAATAGTGTAAAGTGTAAAAATGTGATAAAAGTGTAAAGTGTAAACATGTGTTTAAAAGCGCATAATGTAAAGTGTAAAAATGTGAAGTAACGCGTGTAAAATTGATGTGTAAAGTGTACACAGTAAATATAAACGGTGTATGAATCACTTTTGCATTCATCAACATCAGTCAGTATGGTATAAAATCAAGGCATCAGGGAAATATGAGGCTTGCTTTGTGATGTTTTGGCTGGACCGAGGCGCGAGCAGCAGGTCCAGCAGTGCCACCCCAGGCTCGGAGTCCACAACACTGGTGCTTATTGTACAGTGCTGGTGTTCCCACGGGCCGCTCGCTCCAGCAAATCTAGGTTCCAGCTTCCCCAACCATATGGCCAATGGAGCGGCCATTCAGGCGGCGATGCCTGCAGTCTAATTTGGAGGAAGAGCGCGCGGAGAGGCAGTGGAGACATGCAGTTGAGATGTGAAAAAACGCCATTTGGTTTGGTGAGCAGATGGCTGGCTTGGGGGGCCGAGCGCGTCTAAAGGCGTGTCGTGGCCTTCAGAGAGGATCCCCGAGGGCTCCCCCTTGTATTCAGAATCAATGAAAATTAAAGCGCGAAGAAAAGATGAATGGTCAGAGCTCGAGTCCGGGGCTTTGTTCACCGCAGCTACTGGTGGGCAGGAGTTAAAGTACAACAGCCCCCTATAGAAACACTTAAGTTAAACAGTCTCTCCATAGTCCACCTCCAGATAGGAGGAGGAGGAGGTGGAGGGGGTGGGAGGGGGTTTCTGCTTGATTTCACCAGGACAGAATCGCGTGGCATAAATTACTCCTGAAAAGAATAAACGGAGTGGGCAGAAATCCAGCAGCTTTCACTTCACGGTCATCGCGAAATGTGTGCTACGTCACTGTGATGATATACGGTGGTCAGTGGGGAGGTGCACTGAATGGGTATTGGTCAGTGTCCGGACTGACACCTGTGATTCCTCTCTGTTCATAACAGACCATAATAATACTCAGCACTAAATAATAACCAAAAACAACAGCAGAAGCCCCTCGCACAGACGAGTGGTCAGTTAAAAAAAAACACTGCATTCCTGTGGTCAATTAACGCCGTAATGAAGACCACCCTCACACATGAGCGCACAGGGACGCGGGCGAGCATGCGCACTAGAGCTGAGCGTGCACGCGCAGAGCGTAAAGGCTGCTTGTTTTGCTGCTGCGCCGCGTGGAGGCGGAGCTTCATAGCCGGGCAGCGCGCGCCGAGGGGAGCTCTTTCTCCTCAGCTACATTGTGCTGAGGGAGGGGGAGCAGAGCAGGTGCTGCCCGAATTACCATACAGCTGAGAGCACAAAGGACAAACTTCTTCTCCCCTCACACAATAACAAAGTGCCTTAATGACAGCCACGCGAACGACACACACCAGCTCCATCTTTACTGCCCGGCCAGTGGAAGAATGAAAACAGCCAAACTTTTAGAGAAACGTCACCGAAACGACGAGCTATCAAAGAAAGCAAAAATAAACGTTGACCTCGTTTCAGAAAACGTGTTGTCCTCAAATGTTAAACGTTTGTGCAACCAGCATTCCAATCCTGAGCTCCACTGTGCAGCTATGTTCACCACACCTTCAGTAGTACAGTTTAAAGTCCACTGAGTTTGGTTCATTTTACATAACACCTAAAAAAGTAGACGTTTCAACGTATTTCTCATAAGTGATCTTTTAAAGAAATAAGCAACCAAAATCTGTAAAAATGCTGTGTAAAATGTTAAAGTGTACCATTAAAAACAACATGTAAAGAGTGGTCCATCCTCAAGGTAAATTGTAAAAGAAAGTGTAAAATGTTATGTAAAGTGTATAATTAAAATGTATAAAGAGTAGTCCACGGTCAACATAAAGTGTAAACATCTAAAAATGTTGTGTAAACTAAAGTTAAAATGAGTTTTGAGTAACCCATCATCAATATAAAGACTATAAAGGTTATGTAAACTGAAGTCCTGTAAGTGTGCTTTTTAAAACGAATGTGATATTGTGAGTGACCCATTGTCAGTGTGAAGTGTAAAAAAAACCCTGTCCTCGGATGTCAAATTTATGTAAAGTGTTAAAATGTGAAGAACAACCCACAGTCAGTATAAAGTAAAATAAATAATGTAAAATGTAAAAATCCTGTCTATAATGAGTAGCCCAACTGTGTAAAGGCTGAAATAAATTTATATAAAGTGTAGTCAAGTAAAGCGTGCTTTTTAAAATGTGCCATGAGTAATCCACCATCAATATAAAGTGCAAAAAAGTTGTGTATAGTGTAAAAGACGTCATATAATGTGTAAAATTAAAAGTGTAAAGTGCAAATCAATATCGTTGCACTGTATAAAACGTAAAATGTAAAAAGTTATGTAAAATATACAGTTTTATATGTCAAATGTACTGCACCAAATGTAAGAAAGCTGTGTAAAATGTGCCAAGAGTAGTCCAACATCAGTATAATATAAAGTGTACATTTTTAAAGAAATGTGTAAAGTGCAGTGCGCCAAGTGTTAAGTGCTCTACAAGTTAAACTATGTCAAAGGGTAAAAATGTTAAGTGCCCAAGAGTGTAGTCCATCATCATATGGATAACATGTAAAAATATGATGTAAAGTTTACAGTTAACACATTAGTGTACAGCATTAGTGTAATGTACATGAAGCTGTATAACATCTAAAAACATGTATTTTTAAAAATGTGTTTAGACCACCATCAGTGTAATGTATCAAAAAGCAAAGTGCACAGCATGTGGTGTTTACACCATTAGTGTAAAGTTGTGTAAAAATGTGATGTAAAGTGTGCAGTTCAAAATTATTTAAAGACCACCATCAGTGTAATGTATAAAAATATGTGTAAAGTGTATAAACGTTGTGTAAAGGCTAAAAAAGTTATGTAAAATATACAGTTCTAAAATCTCCATAGTTCACCATCAGCATATAAAGTTGTGTTAAATGTGTAAAGAGTAACCGACACCACCAGCTTATGGAAATGTTTACAGTTGTAAAGATGTTATAGAATGTGCATTATGTAAAAAAATGTAAAGTGTAGTCCTTGTAAAGGAATGAGCACAGTGTGATGTAATTTGAGGGTTTTATGCAATGCTGCATGTGTAGGATTCTTCCAGGTTGATTTTTTTCAACTATGTAAATGAGACCCCCCCTCCAAAAACACCTCCCTACACACACCTCTTACTCTCTTCTTTTTAGCAATGGGGAAGGGTTGCACATTTTACAGCTCAGTGACCATTTGGCGATCTTTTTGGGATGGGGTGGTGGGGGTGGGATGTGGAAGGGGGTGAAAAGTGTCCCTTTGTGACAACTCGAGCCAGATTGGGGAGTAGCTCATTTGCATCTCATTACCCTAGCAGGCGCACTGTGTATATAATGGGCAGCAGGCGGACTGGGACATTAGACACCCGAGCAGTCACTCTCTCTATCTATCTATCTATCTATCTCACTCTCTCTCTCTCTCTCTGTATATCTCACTCACATGGACTCAGGAGCGCTGGAGGGGCTCAGTAGTGGATCCGTACCATAAACAAGAGCAAGGAAAGTAAAGAGCAGACCCTAAGGGAGCGGGCTGTCCTGCTTTTCACTTCACCGGACAGGACGCACTTGGAGTAATTTGGGGATTTATCTAACACAAGAGAGGACTTACATGGCTGGTGGAAGAAGATAAAGTGACCAAAAAAAGATAGTGACCAGTGTAAGAAGCACAGCAGCTCAGTAGGGGTTCCTTGGAGTCTAGATGACTTTTTGAGCAGATCAGGACGCGCTGAAGATCTTCACCACCATGGGGCGACTTCTGCTAGCTGCCATCCTTTGTGCCCTGCTCAGCCAGGTAAAGAAAGTCTCTGTGGTTTGGTAGAACTTGGCGCTGAGAGCTCCAGGCAGGCTTGTTTATATGATCTTGTGTTCCTTTGCAGGGATTCGGTTCTGGTGTGTTTGAGCTGAAGCTGCAGGAGTTCCTCAACAAGAAAGGACTAACAGGCAACACCAACTGCTGTAAAGGAGCTCCAGCCTCGGGGCTCCAGCAGTGCGAGTGCAAAACCTTCTTCCGAATCTGCCTCAAACACTACCAGGCCAACGTGTCTCCGGAGCCTCCCTGCACGTACGGAGGCGCTGTTACTCCGGTGCTCGGCTCCAACTCATTCCAGGTTCCAGAAACGGAGAG
The DNA here is from genome assembly GCA_036984385.1 of Crenuchus spilurus. Taxonomy (NCBI): domain Eukaryota; kingdom Metazoa; phylum Chordata; class Actinopteri; order Characiformes; family Crenuchidae; genus Crenuchus; species Crenuchus spilurus. The sequence goes on from BRDA01093353.1 coordinate 19,523, forward strand.
CTCCTTCACCAACCCGGTGCGCTTCCCGTTTGGATTTACGTGGCCGGTGAGTAACAGTGCCGTTCTCCACTTTAAGAACTGAGGGCTGAGCGATCGATTTATTTACGATCATGAAAACAACGATTATTATTTCACATTAAAAAAAGAATATATGTAAAGTTTACATTTTTAAATGTAAAAAAGTAATCCATCATCATCCATCAAAGCAGTGTAAAAATGCAGATGCATGAAATGTAAAATATATGTATTTTTTTTCTTGTTTCTGTATTCATTATTTTTATACAATATGTGAAAAAATACAATTGTATGTTTTAAATGCTTATAATTTATGTTTTCTATTATATTAATATATCTGAAAACTATAAAGTAAATAAATAATTTTACATTTAATAAAAAATTATATTATATAATTGAACATAAACATGTAGGTCTGATGTATATAATTGTATTTTTTAAATATATTTTTAAAAATCATTAAAAGTTTTAAATGAGGATAAACAATGAACCTAAATATCAGCCAAAATAATCGACTTTTAATCGAGTCGTCCGGATTATAACTTTAAGTTAACATCTGCTAAGCATCATTAGACCCATTTCACTCCGCCCAGACTGGTTCATTTGGACCCGTTTGCTAAACGTTATGTGGGTGGGAAACTTCACATCTCCAGGGATGCTGTAAAGTTGTCAGCCCAGCGTGAGATTCCGAGCGCTTTCATTTGGACCAGAGAGGAGGTGTGAAGACTGAGGAAACAGAGCACGAAGCCTAACGTTATCACACCTCAGTCCAGCTCCAGCTTCCGCTCTGTGAGGATCAAACAGAGCCAGGCCAGGACGTTATCAGCGCTGATCTGGGATCATCTACATAGCCTGGGACCGTCTCTTGGTCCTGATCTCAGTGCTCTGGGCTGTTTGGTAAACACTGAGTAGTCGTGCTGTGGTTTAAACGTTCTCTTCTCCTTCACAGGGGACCTTCTCCCTAATTATCGAAGCTCTTCACACGGACTCCGCTGAGGACCTTTCAACAGGTAAGAGTTTAAGACCGCTCCGGAGAAGTGAACAGAAGCAGAGCTGCCTGTTTTTCTCTGAACTAATCACTGTTTACTGTCCTACTCAGAAAACCCGGAGCGGTTGATCAGCCGTGTGAGCACGCAGAGACACCTGACCGTGGGCGAGGAATGGTCCCAGGACCTCCAAGTGGCCGGAAGGACTGAGCTCAAGTACTCTTACAGATTCGTGTGCGATGAGCACTACTACGGCGAGGGCTGCTCTGTCTTCTGCCGGCCACGGGACGATGCCTTCGGTCACTTCACCTGCGGGGAGCGCGGAGAGATCATCTGCAACTCAGGATGGAAGGGCCAGTACTGCACTGAATGTGAGTAGCACATAATATCCAGTTTACAAAGTTATTAATACTACTACTACTACTACTACTACTACTAATAATAATAATAATAACAGTACTATTAATGCTACTACTACTACTAACAATACTATTAATGCTAATACTACTACTACTACTACTAATCCTAATACTACTACTACTACTACTATTAATGCTAATACTACTACTACACAGTAAATCTGCCAGTGTTAAATCAACACTGTTAGAGTTAAATTAACACTGAGGGTGTAAAAATGTAACACTCCCAGTGTTAATTTAACTCTAATAGTGTTGATTTAACACTGGCAGATTTACTGTGTACTACTATTAATGCTAATACTACTACTACTATTAGTGTTCATACTACTACTATTACTGCTACTACTGATGCTACTAATACTACTATTAATGCTAATACTACTACTATTGCTACAACTATTACTACTAATGCTACTACTACTACTACTACTACTACTACTACAAATGCTACTACTGCTACTAATACTACTATTAAAGCTACTACTAGTACTACTACTACACTAGACAGATATAATCAACTTTATTGCCATTACTTAGTACAAATCTTAGCATCTAAGTTAGTAAAGTTAGCATCTACCAGACATATAATTGTGCAAAAACAGACAAGTGCAGTGGTTATTATCTATATATACATTATCTGGTAATAAATATACAGATTTAAAAACTATACATATGTAACTATTAAACAACAGTGTATATTGCTCTAGACACAATAGTTTATTATAAATAGAATATATACAAATACATATGAAATATACATACAGATAGTACATGAAGTAGAGAAGAATGTTGCATTCAACTGTGTGTTACATATACACAAGTGTAATGGTGTTGCAGAGTGTAGTAAGTAAATTACAGTATGTAGCAGAAGTGTACAAAGTGTAATAAGTTAAATAAGTAGAACAGATTATTCACAGTCGTGCAGTATATACAGTGGTGTTTTTCATCTACCAGCACAGTGTGCAGTGCAGTTCAGCAGTGGGATGCTTGCTGGGTGTAAGCTGGACCTGAGCTGACTGGTTTTAGCCTGAATGCTTATGTATCTCCTTGTTGATAGCAGGAGCTTATTCAGGTAGTTGCTGGGATGGATGGAGTCTCTGATGATATTGGTCAAATAGTGTGGCTGATAAAGGTCTCAGAAGGCAGGGAACTAGGCACCACTGATAATCCAATAACTAAGGATTTTTCTTTGCCATAATTAGATTAATTATGAAATAGTAAACCTGTGTTCTGAGATATTAAGATATTAATTTAAGCCATTATTTGGAAGTATTAAGTTATTATTTTGCCTTTATTTTGAAACATTACACCAATATTTTGACATATTAAGTCAGTAGTAGATATTAAATGTTTAATGTTAAGTTATTAAACCAGTATATTGAAATACTAAGTCATTATTTAGAAATATTAATCATTATTTTGAGATATTTCAGTATGTTTAATATTTTAAATACATAACACACTACTGAAAAATTGTATTTTTTTTAATTTGAAGTGGGGGAAATTGGCTTTCATAGCTTTTTAAATAACAGGCCCGTAACTTGGGAAATGACACACCTCTGTAGAGAAATGTTGGGTAATTCATAAAAAAGGGACGTTGGCCAAATAATGGCACGCGTGCCATAGATTAAATGTAATGCCTGATTGGCTACTTGGCAGAGCAGCTCAGCGTTGATTGGCTTAGCACCATGAGGTATTGTTGGAAGCAGGCAGCTGCTGAGTGAGGGAAGACAATAGAGCAGCTGTCCTGCACTGGCACCATGTACACCAGCTGTCCACCCTTATCTCCAGCAACTCTGGGACATGATGGGGAGGGGCCTGAATGAACAGAGTGGAAGAAAAAAGGGACTTCTGACCCACAGTTAGGAGAAAAGAAGCTTTTGTTTGTCAATCTTTTGTATGAGTGCAACTGTGTTAAGCAGGGGCTCTTTCCCAGGGTGATGACGGAGGGTCCTAGGAGTCTGCAAATGGCCACTGAAATGACACTAACACATTAAAAAATGTGAAAATAACAACTTATTTAACATATTTATTTATTTATTTCAACAGCAATCTGTCTCCCGGGCTGTGATGAGGAACATGGTTTTTGTGACAAGCCTGGTGAATGCAGGTAAGAGCAATAAAGCCTATTACTTGTTGATCTTCAATGAAATGTGTTGCACATATAAATAGGATTTCTAATCGGTCTTGTTTGTCACTTTAGATGCCGGGTTGGCTTCACTGGAAAGTACTGTGATGACTGTATCCGTTATCCTGGATGTTTACATGGTACCTGCCAACAGCCATGGCAGTGCAACTGTCAGGAAGGCTGGGGAGGCCTGTTCTGCAACCAAGGTGAATCTTGATAGCATCGCTTCACTCCAGGATATCCTTGATAATATGCTTTTCCATGTTGTTTACTGATACAGAAGATGGGACTAATGTTTTGTTTTTGGTTTCAGATCTTAATTACTGCACTCACCACAAACCGTGCTTGAATGGGGCCACTTGCACCAACACTGGCCAAGGCAGCTACACTTGTAGCTGCAGGCCGGGCTTCACTGGAGCAAGCTGTGAGACTGAGGTCAACGAGTGCTCAGACAACCCTTGTAGAAACGGAGGAAGCTGCACTGTAAGTGTGGTTTAATTTGGGTGGATACTTGAAAGCTCATCTTGTCAAGATTTACTAAATTTCTCCCTGCTCTTTCCAGGATCTTGAGAACACATATAACTGTGCCTGTCCTCCCGGCTTCTATGGAAGAAACTGTGAGCTGAGTGCCATGACCTGTGCTGATGGCCCCTGTTTCAATGGCGGACGCTGTGTTGATAATCCTGAGGGAGGATACTTCTGTCAGTGTCCCACAGGCTATGCTGGCTTCAACTGTGAAAAGAAGATTGACCACTGTAGCTCCAACCCATGTTCCAACGGTAAACTGAAGCTCTTTTTCAGGCATTTTCAGATTTTAATCAATCTGGATCCTAATGTTTAAGCAGTTTATAAACTTCTTCTATCCTGCTTCTTCACCAGGTGCCCAATGTCTAGACCTTGTAGACTCCTACCTCTGCCAGTGCCTGGAGGGTTTTACAGGAGCACACTGTGATGACAACATCGACGAGTGTGCTGCCTACCCTTGCCAGAATGGAGGCACCTGCCAGGATGGCCTCAACGACTACATCTGTACTTGCCCACCAGGATACACCGGCAAGAACTGCAGCTCACCAATCAACAAATGTGCGCACAACCCGTGTCACAATGGGGGCACCTGTCATGAGCGGGACCACCGCTATGTATGTGCATGCATCCCTGGATATGGAGGACGTAATTGCCAGTTCTTGCTTCCGGAGCACACGCAAGATGATGGGCAGCCGTTGGTTGAGGGACCTGATAAAAGATACTCTGACATTGAGGATGACAACGGTGTCCCGTGGACGGCAGTTTGCGCTGGGATTATTCTGGTGCTCTTGCTCCTACTTGGCTGCGCCGTTCTGGTTGTATACATCCGTATTAAAGTGCAGCAGAGGAGCCAGCACTCTGAGAGCAACAATGACAGTGAGACCATGAACAACCTGAACAGCAACTGCAGTCGGGAGAAGGACTTGTCAGTGAGCATTTTAGGCTCCACGCAGGTGAAGAACACCAACAAGAAGGTGGACTTTCAGAGCGATGGCGCCGGTATCGACAAGAACGGTTACAAATCTCGCTATTCGTTAGTGGATTACAATCTTGTTCACGAGCTGAAGCAGGAGGACTTGGGGAAAGAGGACACAGAGAAAAGCGAGACGAAATGTGAAGCTCTCGACTGTGAGCCAGATGAGAAACACAGTAGACTTTTAAAGAGGTACATAAGGCTGCACATTGGCCAAATATTTTTTAGACGCTTTTCAACAATACACAGTAAATCTACCAGTGTTAAATCAACACTATTAGAGTTAAATTAACACTGGGAGTGTTATATTTTGACACCCTCAGTGTTAATTTAACTCTAATAGTGTTGATTTAACACTGACATATTTACTGTGTAGTGTCTTTGATTTTGTGCCTAACTTGGTTGTCTGTGACCTTTGAATTTCAGTGAGACTTCAGAGAAATGTCCACCAGAGTCTACCAGCAAAGACACAAAGTACCAGTCTGTCTTTGTAATATCAGAAGAAAAGGATGAATGTATTATTGCAACTGAGGTGAGTTTATGTCTAAATATCAAAGCAAACCTATCTACTGCTCATCACAGGTGACCCAAAAGTCTTTCAACGAATCAGAAAACTAAACTAAATGTCCGTTTGCCCTCTCTCACAGGTGTAATGCCACAACAGAGCTGTAGCTCATCATGCTCGACAGGAGGTTTTACTCCAGTAAATGCTGCTCAAACCAGAGGGAAGGTTTCCTTCATGTGACTGCTGCTGTGGGGACTTATGTTGATGGTGATATTCAGAATGAGCTGGTTCTCAACTGAAGTAAGCACAGTGACTGCAGAAAAAGGCTGTTGGGCCATAATGGCTCTCACTCTCAAAGATTACTTCCCGGGAACGTGCCAAAATGGACTTGCCGCACTTCCTGTAGGGGGAGATCTTTCTTACCTCATTGCACTATGGAGGGATGCTTTTTTAAAAAAGAAATAATGTATTTAACATTCAAGTTAATTGATTACTGTGTATGAGTATGCACTGACTGCAGTGTCCCATGCTGAACTTCTCTGACCCGTTTATGCAGGTCAGGAGAGGGAAAACACCGCCATCACAATTGTTCAGTTACTGATAGTTGAAAAAGTTGTATTCTTTTTTTTTTTATTTAAATGTTATTTGTGATTCATTTGTTTGTGGGTTTTTGTGATGTTAAGTTTGATATAATTTAATCTTTTCCATGTTTTGCAAATGTTGTATATTGTATATAAGGCACTTCGGGTCATTGTGACTGTTTTCCTACAGTAATGTATTTAAAATGTGTTAAAACTTATGGGAATTGTTTTATACGTGTTCCTCATGAAGAAAATCACCTTAATATTTTTCCAAATAAATCCAGTATGAAATTTTACCAATGAGTGATGTATTCTAATGCTAAGAAGCAGCCGTGTTGGGTCAGCTGCTTATAAGTGAAATATGGCTTATTTTCTGATCACTACACAGTAAATCTGCCAGTGTTAAATCAACACTATTAGAGTTAAATTAACACTGAGAGTGTTACATTTTGACACCCTCAGTGTTAATTTAACTCTGATAGTGTTGATTTAACACTGGCAGATTTACTGTGTAGTAACCAGCAACACAATGTTCTGGCAACCTATTGCCACAATGTAAATGTAGTTTCTCACTCCAGGAGATTCGTGTTTATATCAGAAGACAACAAGAATAAACATATTGCCAGTTGAACGTGGCTTGAATGTTGTAACATTGTCAGAATGTAAACCATACCAAAAAGCAATGTTCCTAAATAATGCTGACAATGTTGAGATGACCTTACTGAGTGAATGTAAACATTGACACAGTTGTCAACATTGTAGCAATGTTGGAAGAAAGTATACAACATTTTGACAATGTTCTGTATTTGTTAGCTATCGCTTTCCGCTTGCAAGTTTCTGACAACCAATTTGTTTTGACTGAAATGAAATTTCTCATTCTAGGAGATTCTGACGGCGTACTTACACAGTTCTAAAAAACCAGCCAAATTAATCTGTGCCACAATACCCGTGACAGATGGCTTGAATGTCAGAAGGTCAACCAAATGGCCATGTTACTTAATAATGTTGTGACAACATTGAGATAACCTTTCAAAGACAATGTAAACAACTCCACCTTTGACAAACTTCTAGCAATGCCTGAAGAAAGTACACAGTAAATCTGCCAGTGTTAAATCAACACTATTAGAGTTAAATTAACACTGATGGTGTCAAAATGTAACACTCTCAGTGTTAATTTAACTCTAATAGTGTTGATTTAACACTGGCAGATTTACTGTGTATACAACATTTTCACAATGTTCTGTTCCCCAGCAAACACAAAAATGTTGTGACAACATTCGTACAGTCTTTTGTGTTGGTGCCTCCAATGCTGAAATAGTAGTTTCAACAAGTTGTGACATCATTGGCTGATAACATTCTAGGAGATCCTGACAATGTAGTGACAACATTATAAAGACACAGCAAAAGTATTTCTAGAGAAGAAGAAAATGTATTGCCCAGATGATGCTTGTTGATAACTCAGTTACTAACAGTGCCAGTCAAAACTACCACAAAAACACACCCTCCGTGTTTTTATTTTTCCTACACTGTAAATAAACACTGAAGTCATCCAGACTATGATTGAACACATAAGGAATCATGTAGTAAACTTAAAAGTGTTAAACAAACCAAAACATGTTTTAGATTTTACTTCAAAGTAGACTCACAGCTGATGTCTCAAACACATTAAGAGGCAAAAAATGCAAGTCATGAACTCTTGACAAGACACAGCTGTTAACTGAAAGCCATTCCAGGTGACTACCTCATAAAGCTGACTGAGAAAATGCCAAGAAAGCTGCATCTAAGTAAGAGGTGCCTACTGTGAAGAATGTAAAACATAAACATATTCTGGTTTGTTTAACACTTGTTTGTTTACTAAATAATTACAGATGTGTTTATTCATAGTTTGGATGACTTTAGATTACAATACAGAACATTTTAAATAATGAAAAAGGTTTCTGGTAAACATGAGTGTTATTATTCTGGCAAATCTGAGCACAAACTGAAACTGCAGTACATTACTGTAGGAAGAGGAGACATTTTATTAAGTTCGTTAATAATGAGGTGGCGAGGACACTGAGCTCCACTGTTCTGAGTGTTGTTGTAACATTGTAAGGAAGAAGACAGCAGTGACAGTGTTCTATGTTTGCTGGCTGTATTTCTTCTTGTTTTTGTGTAAACGTAAGCGGTTGCATGCCTGATCCAAAAGATACGTTTACTATTGTATGTGCCAGACTGAAACAAAGACACACCCAATAGTCCCAAATTACAGCCCTCATCTTGATGGCAGGGTATTTTAGGTTGCCCTCTAACATACCCACATACCCACACACAGTTTCAGCTGCTCATTATCAACAGTCTTGATGATTTTAACTGCAGTTCCATATGAACATGAAGCATCTTCACTGTAGTTTCAATACTTTAAAATGTCACATTTTTAACTTTGCTGATCACTTTTACCTCACGTTCCTCTGGTGACAGGGATGTACATTCAGCATCAAAAGGGTTCCAAAATTGCTATCCCTGTTTTTAAATTAAATGGTGCTCCACTCAGAGCAGCACGGTGGCTTGGTGGTTAGCATGTTCACCTCTCAGTGCTGAGGTCTCGGGTTTGAGTACCCATGTGGGTGGAGTTTCCATGTTCTCCCCGTGTCTGTGTGGGTTTCCTCCGGGCTCTCCAGTTTCCTCCCACAGTCCAAAAACACGGAGGTTTGATTTTCCATGTGTGCATGTGTGTGTGCACCCAGCGATGGATTGGCGCTCTGTACTGGGCTTAGTTGAATAGTGTAATGCCCTGCCCTGCGCCCAGTGAGGGGGTAGGGGACTAACCGTGACCCTGATAAGGATTAAGTGGGTGGGATAATGGATGGATGGTGCTACACTCTTGAAGATGGTTCAAAGGTTCTTGAGTAAAGAAAATGGTTCTATATTGAACAATGAACACTCAGAGAGTGTTCTTTTTATGGTAAAAGGGTTCTTCAGATTGATGAGGAATGTGCTGTTGATGGTTCTATACAGAAGCTTTCTGAAAATGGTTCTATAAAGCACCAAAAATGGTTCCTCTATTATTACAAGCTTGACGATGGAAGTAATCCATACAAGTCAGCAGAAGGATTTTGTTGTGGTTACGCTCAGAGTTGGGTAACCAGTGGAGCTGATGGAGAACAGGAGTGATATGAGCTGATTTTTTTAGATTGGTCTAATATTCTGCGACCCGGCCCCGGATAAATCAAATCAAATCAAATCAAATTTTATTTATAAAGCGCTTTTTACAACTGATGTCACAAAGCAGCTTTACAGGCTTAGTAATAACAGACATCAAATCATTAATCCCTAATCCCCGGTGAGCAAGCCAACGGCGACAGTGGCAAGGAAAAACTCCCTCAGAGCTGGAGGAAGAAACCTTGGGAGGAACCAGACTCACATGACATGGATAAAGCGGTTGATAATGGATGGATGGATACTGAAGGGGACGTAGAGTTTTGGCAGGTAAGCCATAGAAAATAGCTTTACAGTAATCTAATCGTGAGTTAACAAAAGCATGGTCTTATGAATGATAAATTTGATTATACATAGTTATTTTATACATTTACAGGCATTGAAGATGATGTGCTTCACTACACAAAAGCCTGTGTTCACTGTGTGACTTTGTGCCAAGCCTCTGCGATGTGTAATGTGTTTTTAGATTCACTAAAGGTTGACTGAACGTTGAAGCTACAGTTGAGAAGGCTTTTGTAGTGAATGCACTAAGCGCGTAGTGGCTCTGACTGGGAGCAGGGAAAAGTATTTGCTGGTATTACCTGGTATGGTGTGGACCAGTTGTTGTCACATACCATGCTAAGCTTTTAACTTCACTTTTTTTTCAGAGGCACAATAGCTTTTCGCTGAGTTGGAAAATATCAGGAGACAGGCCTAAAGCAGCTCTTTTGTTTCTTCATTCAGTGCAGGCCCTGTGGACCTGCTCAGTAACCAGTGCTGAATCTTCTCATCTCTTTTGTTTTACAGTTGTGCGTCAGTACTTTACAACAGTAAGTGACAATATAGCTCATATGTGCACTGTTTAGATCTCTTTGTATGTAGTGAAAATAGTTGATAGGACCTTTCAAGCTCCCAAGAGCCACTTCGCTGAGAGCTAAAAGGCTAGATTAAACTTTTACCAGTTTCCTTCACTGCAGAAGTGGTTTTGATAATACGTTACAATGCCGTAAGACAACATAACTCATTATTACTAATTAACGTCTGAATTAATGGTTAAAGAAGTTCATTATAAATATGAATGTGACTCAATATCTGAGATAACGTGAAGCTCTAATGAAGCCTTTAATTATCTCATGTGAAGTTTTCATTGCAATAAGAGCCTTGCTGTAATAGCAATAGGAGCTAGGGTTGTGTCACCGGTGTCCCTGTGGTCCTGTGTACTGTCAATGTTGAAGGCTGGTGAGATGCCAGCAATGTGTTTTGTCATGGAGGTGGTGCTGGAGGTGGAGGAGATTTTGGATGACATGGTAGGAACCCTTTATTGATAACCCAAACACTAGAGAAGAAACTATAAACACAGGAGACTCAGCTAGAACACTGCTGGACTCTCTAGAATGACACAAAGTGCCCTGTTAGCTGCCCTTCACATGGAAAAAATGATTGAGTGACCCCTTTTTTATGATAAATGATGATGGTGTGCCCCCTAGAACAAGAACGATTGATAATCTGTCTTAATGAGTCCCCTTATTTGGTTCCCTTTCCAATAGAAAAGGGCACAGTAAGTGTCCTCTATTGCACCCCTACTAGACAGTGTCCCAAACTGAGCCTTTTCCAGTACAGAACACCTGATACAGTGCTGTATAGGATTCTCCTACAATTGTACATGATTAAGTGCCCTTTTTATTTTCAAAGAACTAGAACATGCTACACTTAGAACATTTAATGATGAACATAAAGACCAGACTGTGGATAGACCAGACCAATACAATAACAGGACATCTAATACCAGACAAGGACAAGCAGGGGTACATATAGCGGGGTAATGAAGGAGAGAACTGAACGTGCAGGGCAGGATGATGAGACACAGGTGTAGACGCTGATTACAGGTGAGTGATAAGGGCAGAACATAAGCAGGGAAGTAAACAGACATGTAGAACAGTGAACAGGACAAATGCTGACAGTAACCTAGTGAAGGTAACGATGCAGCTAATAACAAAAATGGATGCTAAAGATTGTTGTTGAAAGTTTAAAATCACTGCGTAATTCTTTAACATACCAGGCAAGCTTACAGTTCAAAAACGAGGCTGATATCTTCTCTCTTAACCCATTAACAATTATGTCAGGATTGCTATGCAGTTAAAGGGATATTTTGCACTTTACACTAACCGACCACTTCATTAAAACCATCTCCTTGTATCTATACTGTTTGTCCATTTTATCAGCTCTGCTGAGCCACACTTTGTAATTCTACAGTGATTGGCTGTAGTCCATCTCCATCCTTTGTTAGCTCCCTTTCACTCTTTTCTTCAATGGTCAGGTCATGACTGAAGTGCTGTTGAGCAAGGCACCTAACCACCAATTGCTCCCCACCTTCGACAGGGCTGCCCACTGCTTTGGGTAAATATTCTCACAGCCTAGTGTGTTCACTAGTGTGTGTGTTTCACTGCACAGATGGGAGGGTTGAGGGTTGAGTCTAATAACCCTTATTAATAGGTTCTTACTGGCTAATAAATAAACAAAGATGAATAAGAGTTTTCCATGATGATCATCATTAAATACTATATTAGTCCCAGTTATGTCAGATGTCACAGAATGTAAATAAAAGTATACTATATTTATATATTGGTGGCCCAGTGGCTTAGTGGTTAGCACGTTCGCCTCTCAGAACTGAGGTCTTGGGTTCAAATCCCCATCTGGGTGGAGCTTCCATGTTCTCCCCGTGTCTGCCTGGGTTTCCTCCCACATTCCAAAAACATGGAGGTCAGGTGAATTGGCTCTAAATGACTCTGCTGTGTGTGAATGAATGTTTTCTGTGTGTGTATGTATTTGTATATGTATGTGTGCCCAGATATGGTTTGGCACTCTGTCCTGGGTGATGCCCCTAGTGCTCCATGCAGTCCTCCAGTTGGACGGTCACTTCCTGTTGAGAAACTGCCCGTGATTGGCTGCTGCTTCTCGCCACTGTGTGTGGTTGAGTTCTAAGTGTGTAAATGAATTGTGTTCATTGTAAAACATCCTTGGGTTTCAGAAGGTGCAACATTCATTCATACTCATAATGTATGTAATTACATATTTGTGTTTACAGTACAGAGCAGTACTCCAGATTAAATTTAGCTTTGATTATAAGAGCTTTCCTCTTTTCTTTAATCATCTTGCTTTAGCTCAGAAATACGTAGTGAGGGAAGTGTTGTTTGACTTTGTATGTTCACTCTTCTGCTTGGATTAGTCCTTATAAAGCCACTTTCTGCTACCAAGACCTTCAATGGTAAGTTACATTTTGACAGATTGTAGAAAGAGGGGAACATGAGAGGAAGAAAAGGGATGCAGCTCCAGCAATGACCCGAGCTTTGTTTAGGCGTAGTGGTCACCTGTCAGGCGTCACAATGCAGAGCCAGCCCCCTTTCAGCTGCAGCAACCTGGAGCTTTAGATCTGCTTTACTGCTGAATGCCAGACATTTAGAGTTGGGCCAGAAGAGTCTTGGGAAACAAAATAGTTTCATTCATAACAATTAAAATCAGACAAAAGGGAGTCAATGAGCCAAACAGTCAAAAGTCACAGATCAATGGACAAAACATCAACCACAGCTCGGCTGATCCAGGATTAGCAGGTCAGTCTAATGCACACAGCCTAGCAGAGCAAAACTTCAATGTTTCACACATTCTTAACTTTAATGTGTGACCTCATACAAACATTTGTGCATCTTATTAAATTACACATTACATAAATTACACACAGAGAACAAAAATAAGAGGGTGAGTTTCAGTCAGGTGCTGCTAGCTAAATGCACTTGATTAACTGACCCTCAGCAAGTGTGAGCACCTCTTAAAAGTTTTGTCAGTCTGCTGGTCTGGAGCATTCAGTTGTGTATTAACACAAAGCTAAGGAGGAAAGACATCAGTAATGATCTTAGAGAAGCAAGTGTTGCTGCCCTTCATCCCAAAAGTGGACGTCCTATGTTCCCAAATTCACCCCAAGGTCAGATTGTGCGATGCTCAGAGAAAGAGTAAAAAACCCAAGTCCTACATCTCAGACTCTACAGGCCTGAGGTAACAGGTGTTCATGTTAATGACACTACAATTAGGACTTGTTTGGAAGGGTTGCCAGTTAAAAGCCTCATCTTTCTAAAAAGATGTTTCACCATAAGACGCAGAGCCACGTTTAGCAAAAACCACACACAGCATATCAGCACAAACAGCTCATATCAACAGTCAAGTATGGTGGTGGAGGAGTGATGAATTGTGTTTGTTGTGCAGCTACAGGACCTGAACACTCAGTTGACTGCAGTCAGGCTGACATTGGGTCATGCAACAGAAAAATGATCCCCAGCACATCTACAGATTTCTGAAACAGAAAAGTATCAAAATGTTGCAACGGTCAGTCAACCTCAACTCAAATGAAATACTGTGGCAGGACCTTAAGAGTGTGATGCATAAACAAATGCCTACAAACCTCAATGAATGTTGCAAAGAAGCATGGGCCAGAATTCCTCCAGAATGATGTGAGAATTATTGCTGCTAAAGGTGGTTTATGAGGGTGTACTTAATTTTCTCAAACTGCTTTTGCTCTCTGGCCTAGCTCTTGTTAAATAAATAATGACATGGTGGTTCTGTTCTGTGTTGGTGGTCATCTGAGGTTGTATTTATCTACTTTTCAGACCAGTTAAGGACCAGGTGTTTTTTTTATTATGTCCTGATATGTGAAGCCATGAAATTACAAAAGTATATACAGACTGTATGTTTATATATATCAAGAAAATGACGACACTTTAATATAACCGTGTTTAACATGAAAAGAAGTAGATGTTAAGTATTAGTAGAAAGTATTTGATGATTCACTACTACTGACATCTGTCAGCTTTGTAGAGTGAATGCTCAGGAATGCAGCCCCCCTCCAAAACATGTGGATCTCTCATCTACCACACAAGAACACCATAGGTGACCACATATGACTTAGCCATTGACACATTGCTCAGCCAAATGGACCACAAACTTATGCTAGAGCAATCAGTCAGCATTGATGTATCTGTCCTGTCTCCAATAGTTTTATGGCTACATTCCAAAAGGAAACTTATATGTGTACAAATAACAGGACGGTCGATACACTTGAGTATTGCAATTCTTTGTTCTATGATACTGCATCATTTCTCAAAAACACAGTATGGATTTTAAATTAATTGTTAACATGCAAAGGTTGGTGGCAGATAGTGGTTCTTTAAGACAACAACCGTTGAATGGCACTGTTGTAATCTTCAACTATTTGACTAGTGCAAGGATGCAACACTGACAATTTCCCTAAAATTAGGTTTAAACATGGAATATATCGTCTTTGAGGATCACAGAATATTGAATTATAATCACTGTATGATACATAATAACATTGCCAGGTTCTTGCTTCCAGTTTAATTTCTAAAGTGCTTTTCTAGACACTCAAAGCTCTTTGACATGAGGGTCATCTGATGCACCACCAGTGATCCACGGCCATCGGTTTGATGCAATAGTAGACAGTCCTCACCAGAACTCTCACCACACATTAGCTATTAGACAGAGGTTAGGAGACTTGAAGCCAGTTTTTGAAGATGGAGATGATAATGAGTATTAAATGTAGCTTGGACATCAGGATAATAATCCTACTCTTTTAGAGAAAATGACTTTTTCTGACCTCAAAGCCTCAGGTTTACGTCATATCCCAACATTATTTATACACTACAGTATCCCCATCATTGCACTGGGGTATTGGGATGAATGAATGAATGTTACACTTATATAGCACCTTTCTAACCTGAGGATGCTTTACAACCAACACAATCCTTTTACACACTTAGAACTCAACCACTGGGAGGAAACCTCCGCAAACACGGGAAGAACATGGAAACTTTGCCCAAACTTGATCCCAAGACCCCAGCTCTGAGAGGCCAACGTGCTAACCACCAAGGCTTCGTGTCACCCATAACACAAGAGTAGAGCATCCTGTTGTCCCCACCAACACCACATATAGCAGACACACAAGCTTTTTCTTAGAGGTCTCCCATCCAAGTACTAATCATACCCAGACCTGTTTAGCTTCAGTTACATTTTCACCCAGAAATAAATCACATGTATGTATTTTATCACTTACCACAGTCGATCAGCTGAGACATGTTTAAAGTCCAAAAATTTGCTCTGTAGTTTAGAACTGGAGCTGGGAGGATAATGTTGCTAACAGACACTACAACTCAATAGTCACAGCCCAGTTATTTTTGTTAAAATGCATCCCTAAAACATCTCTCAGCATCTCTTCCAGATCTCAGTTAGGATCTCACCGGCTAGTTGATGTGATTTGGGACACAGCCTGATAATGTGTTTATACAATGGCATATCATTGTGATATATATAGTAACTGTAGTGGAATTCCTGATGGTGCATTAACCCATTTATTATGTGAGTACAAGAATGTTAATCCTTGGACAGCCACATAGCTTTTAACACAATAGCTTTTAACAACAATGACACATTTTATAACCAATAAACTTCAAACTAGCCTGTTATAAGGAAAGAATATTTCAAGTAGTCTCTACTGGTTCATCCTGTAAAAAAGGTCAGACAAGGTTAAACTACACGTAAGATAACAACTGACAGGACTATCAACAATAAATGTGAGCCACTGTGTTATCCCAATGGTCACAGCTCATGTGTTTACACACACACACGTTTGTTTCTGTGAATTGTGGTGACATTACATAGACTTCAATTCATTTCCTTGTCCCAACAATGTGAGTGTCCATGAAGGTCATGTTTGTGCAGGTGCCACTGGTCTTTTGAAGTCAAACAGGAGTTTTGATTTCCATTTCTAGCAATCCTCTCAGAAAGCTTCCACATCTCAACTTCTATTTCTACCTTTCTGTCATGAAGACTCTACTTCTACTAGATTTTTCTGCAGTAATGTGGTTTGTACAATTATATGTTGTAATTAATAAGGCTTGAAATTTGTTTTTGCCATGAACCCTGTCCTGGGCCTGGGTCTCCAAGCATCAGGCTGTAGCTATACCTGCTGAGTAGAAGGTAGGTAGGAGGCTGAGCCAAACCCAGGACAACAGGAGCAGCTTATTTCTTTATATATGCAAGTGGAGGGTTGTGATTCGTCAGATTCCTGAATGAATTAATGATGCAGCTGTCTACTGACAGAATGCTAGCACTTCAATTTCCATTTAAACGTAATTTCTTAATTACATTATGAACTGATGAATGCTTTCCTACCATCTTATAGCCTTCTCCTGTTTTGTGGGCAGCAGTTAATTAATTTTAGGGTGCTAGGCATCAGCTTCGAGGAGCCCATGGCTGCTGGTTGGCAGAACAAGAAGCTTTGAAATATGCATAACCTGACCTTTTCTGATTATGACTAGCTTAACATATTTAACATAAGTAGCTTAAAATATTATTATTTTTTGTCTGATTAAATTAATTACTTTGTTAATATTCTGTACATCCATTCCTACATTTCAGGCCTGCAACACATTCCAAACAAGAGAAATGGATGGTACAGTATTTCCAATTTTGTAATGTCACCATTCTTTCTTACAACACTTGTTTTGGCACTGCAGATACCAAGAAATGAAATCTTGCAAACACATCAAATATATAAATATTCTCTATTGGGGACACGTCAAGACTGCAGGAAGCCCAGTCCAGTACCTGTTCCCTCTCCTTCTGCAGCCATGCCTTTGTAATGTGTGCAGCATGTGGTTTTGTATTGTCTTGTTGAAAAATGCATCAACATCCCTGGAAAAGATGTAATCTTGAAGGCAGCATATATTGCTCTAAAATCTGTGTACTTTTCAGAAGTTTAAATGACCTTTGCCAGCACAACCCCATACCATGACAAACACTGACTTTTGCTGCAGTCTGGAGTTTTTAATCTGGAGCACACGGCATCCATTTCTTCCTGATTCATATACTGATTAATCTGACCAAGGTATGTGTTTCCACTTTGTCTGCTCCAAGATGCCTCAGAGCACAGACAATGTCAACACCACTTAGCACACAGTTAACATAAAGCTTCTTTTTTGCACAGTAAAGTTTTAAGTACCATTATTGAATGTAACTCTGTATTGTAGTGCTTGACAAAGGTTTGCCAAGTTAATCTGTTGCCCATGTGGGCAGCTAGTGATGAATGTTGGTTGTTGATACAGTTCCGTCTAAAGGATTGGAGATCACAGGTGCTTAGTCTTTAACCTTTTCCCTTTATGCACTGAAATTCCTCCAGATTCCTTGAATTGTCTAATGATATTATGCACTGTCAAAGGAGAAATATGTCAATCCTTTCCCATCTTTTTTTGAAGAATATTGTTTTTAAACATTTTGTTGACAAATGGGAGGCCCTCTGTCCAACTTTGCTCCTCAGAGACTTCAGTATAAAAAGCTTTTGCATCAAATCTTGATTATAATAACCTGTTGATATCTCCTGTTTGAAATTGTCTAATGATATGGTTTTTTAAAGCTCATTATTAGCCCGAAATTGCTGCTGTTCTAACATTTTTGGCTGAAATGCAAGAATGAATGATTGTTCAGGAGACAAAACAAAGTATCTTGGATTCATACTGCTTCCAGTGACATAAAAGTAAATGTGAGAAACAGTGTGTTTGTATTAGCATTTTCCATACTGTCCCAATTTTCTCTGTTGCTCAGTATAAATCACACTTGCCACTCTCATAGCACTTGATACTTTCAAAACAACTAAAAATTGCATTCACAACCAATTGATTTACAAGGCTTGAAATAATTGAACAAATATTTGTTTTATTCTACAATTTGCCTTCCTTATTTTGACCAATATTATCCATCTGTTTAGCACACAGAACCCAATAAATCACGGGTTTTTGGGTCATATATCATAAGGACAGTATCATAATATCAATTAACAAACAACAGAATGTAGAACCCTACTCTACAGGTAGAGAAAGCTTAGCTTATGACCTTTTACATTATGTCCCACAAGTGCCCCTTGACACTGCTTCTTGGAGAGACCACCCAGACAGAAGGTGATGGTGCACCTCAGGACCTGGAGATCATCAATCACTCGCTCCGTCTCGAGGCGTGACCTAAAGACCCCTGTGCCCAAGGAAGTCCTATTCTAAAATAAACCGACACACCCGAGAGGGTGGCCATTTTCCTCTTTGTTTTGCAAACACTCGTAAGGGCTGACACTTGCCACTCTTTAAGGAAAAAAAGAAAAGAAAAGAAAAAGAAAACATAACAGTGTCCTTCAGTGAGGCTGCCACACTCAAAAGCCTGACCGGTTCTCAGCCCCTCAGAGGCTCATAAGATTGACAGCCAATGCTTTCAGTATGTCCAAACACACGGCCATGTTAGACAACTTCAGCGCTGGTCTTTCTAGTGGGGTTTAAAGACACATGCTGTGATTTTTTAAATAAAAAACAGATTAGTTTACATTTCATTTGGATATGCTCCAGAGGAACTTGATTACCTCATTGTAAGACAATAGTGAATTCTGTTCTTCACCATTCTGACATTGTGCACAGTTTATACCAGCTGAGGCTACGCTATGAAAAGTAAAAGCTTCTGAAAGATCTCTCAGGCGTTCTTCAGACTGTTGCAGTGCCAGAACCTTTAAAGGTTCCTCCAGGAACCTATTTGCCTTTGGGAAAATTTCATCCTTATTCATGGATCCTGGAGGAAGTCATTCTGTCTTAAAGCCTTTGCACAAAGGTTCTTTAAAGGTTCCTGGAGGTGTCCATTACAAAAATATACTGTGGTACTTCTTTGGTTGTATGATGGCATTGCCATAGTAAAACCACACAGTAAATCTACCAGTGTTAAATCAACACTATTAGAGTTAAATTAACACTGAGGGTGTCAAAATGTAACACACTCAGTGTTCATTTAACTCTAATAGTGTTGATTTAACACTAGCAAATTTACTGTGCATCATGTTTTGTTAGACACTAACATGATGGTAATGCCTACTATGATAACACTTCAATAATACACTAGAATTAGATTAGATTCAACTTTTGCCAATAAGATTGCATACAACCCATCCGTACAGGTAAACACACACACTAGTGAACACACTAGGCTGTGTGAACATGTGCCTGAAGCAGGGGGCAGCCAAATATATGGCGCATAGGGAACAGTTGGGGGTTAGGTGCCTTACTCAAGGACGTTCAGTCAAACCAGCAACCTTCCAGTCACAAGACCACATCCCTACCACCAGCTGAATTTTCCAGCTGATGGTTGATTTTTTCTTGGTTGATTGAGGATGTTTCCGTGCAGTATTCTGCTAATTACCATCAGACTAATGTCTCCAGTTATGATTCATTAAGAAACGTAATGTCCGAGCTTTGTTTGCAGTTGTCCAAACAGAGCTGAAATGAATCACTACACGCTGCTCTTCTTTCATGCAAATCAGTGAAGTGGGACGGCCATGTTTTCTTGCACTGCAGCCATAAATGAACTGATGTAAATCTCTCAAACCTGCACAGTGAGTACTATGCAGACAGTGGCCCTCGTACATTTTGCTGACATTCAGTCGACTATTTAGTTCCCCTTTGTACACCGAATGTTCAAAAAGATTCCAGCCAATAGTTGTGATGCGTCAAATGTTTAAGGACATAATTAATTTCTGTCTAGAAACCAGTACAAAGTGATGATTGAAATTTTAGATTGACCTATAATGGACCATTAAAGCCTAGCATGACCCAGAGTTTCTAAGTTATTGTCCAATAAATGAATTCTGTTATTTTTGATGACATTCCATATCTGGTGATACTGACTTGACTCGGGCAATTAAACTACTAATATATGCATTTTATTGAAATTGAGTTCCGTGCTGCAGAATACATAACTGTAATACTTATCTTAAACTCAAACTGGCAGCAACTCTGCACCTCTTGGTGCCCAAGCTGGCCTTTAGCTGCCATGTTTTTGTGGATGCAAAGTGAAATGGCAGTCAGCCATACTAGTGACATTATTATACAATGAGAGCAGTCACTGGCTGAAAAATGAATGAGAAAGCTTGCTACATTTGACACAATGTCTGACTCATGACTCAAGTCCTGCCCTTCAACAAAAAAAGCAATCAGGTTGCTGGCAAAGGCCCAACCCCCTCCCCACTGTTGTGTAGCTTTGCATGTAGTAGCCAGAATAAAGTGGCTTTGCTGACATTATGTGAGGCAAACCCTACAAAGTATTTATAATTACCAATCAATGTTTTTTATCTGATTTTTAATGCTTCTGTGGGTGAATATAAATCTCTCACCATTCAAAAAACCTGGATTTGTGTGACTACAATAACTGCCAGGCGGAGTAACAAAGAAGGATGCCTAGTGACCAGACTACTCTATAAGGACTTTGTCTGTACTAGTGTATACAGATTGTCTACAAAATTAATTTGACTACATATAAAATGTATTTAGTAGCTTACAGTACCAGTCAAAAGTTTGGACACAAATTCTGGTCATTCAGTGGTATTTTTAAAAATGTTCTGCATTATAGATTAATACTAAAGACATCTAAACTATGAATAAATACATATGTAATTACTTAGTAAACAAACAAATAAACAAACCAGAATATGTTTATATTTTACATTCTTCACAGTAGGCACCTCTTGCTTAGATGCAGCTTTCTTGGCATTTTCTCAGTCAGCTTTATGAGGTAGTCACCTGGAATGGCTTTCAGTTAACAGCTGTGTCTTGTCAAGAGTTCATGACTTGTATTTCTTGCCTCTTAATGTGTTTGAGACATCAGTTGTGTGTCTACTTTGAAGTAAAATCTAAAACATGTTTTGGTTTGTTTAACACTTTTAAGTTTACTACATGATTCATTATGTGTTCACTCAGAGTCTGGATGACTTCAGTGTTTATTTACAATGTAGAACAAAAAAAACACGTTTAGGTGTCTAACAAAACAAAATAATGAGAAGGTGTGCCCAAACCTTTGACTGGTACTGTATGTAGAATTCCCTACACTGAATGCTCCTCAACAACAACATAAGTACCAGCAGTCAGTCTTTGACTGACCTCACTCACAAATCATAACCTTTTCAGAAATACTACTGTTCTTGAAAGAAATATTTCTTGTTTTTGTCCCAGTATATTTGTAAAAAATACATCAGAAAGAATGGAGATGTGACAGTTTCTCTTCCGTTGCTATAGTAAGAACAAAAGAGGGAATAACTGCTTGGCCGAGATAAATCATGTACCACCAAACTCCTAATTTGCATGAAGTTAATTTGTCCTGTTGTTGACACTGCCTATTTCAAATTGTTGATATTTATTCTGTGTGAGTTCGAATCTCGCTCATGCTGCTTGCCCTCGGCAGCCGGGACCCAAGAGAGCAAAATTGGCTGTGCTCTTTCTGGGCAGGTAAGATGGCACTCTCTCTCCAACACTACAAAGTAATGTCGACTGGCTCAGTTATCTACCCGGTGATCCATCAGAACTCTTGTGCACTTTCCTTTGAGTGTGTTGGCTGTCTGGCTGCAATGTATCAACAGCAGCTTGAAAAGAGGCGAAGCTTGAATTCACATGCATCAGAGGAGACCTGTGTTAGTCTGAACCCTCATAGAGTCAGGGATATTACAAGTGATAGAGAGAGTCAACAAATGGGTGGGTCAATTGGCTCCCAAACACATTGGGGAGAAAATTGGGCAAAAATGTTAAATACTTACAGGGGTTGGACAATGAAACTGAAACAGCTGTCATGTTAGTGTGGGAGGTTTCATGGCTAAATTGGACCAGTCTGGTGGCCAATCTTCATTAATGTCACATTGCACCAGTAAGAGCAGAGTGTGAAGGTTCAGTTAGCAGGTAAGAGCACAGTTATATAGTATATTACAATGCACACAACATTATGGTGACATACCAGAGTTCAAAAGAGGACAAATTGTTGGTGCACGTCTTGCTGGCGCATCTGTGACCAAGACAGCAAGTCTTTGTGTCTAAATATTATTGAGCCACTTTGGGGTGTTTTGGAGGAGCGAGTCAGGAAACGGTTTCCTCCACCAGCATCACGTAGTGACCTGACCACTATCCTGCAAGAAGAATGGCTTAAAATCCCTCTGACCACTGTGCAGGACTTGTATATGTCATTCCCAAGATGAATTGACGCTGTATTGGCCGCAAAAGGAGGCCCTACACCTACTAATAAATTATTGTGGTCTAAAACCAGGTGTTTCAGTTTTATTGTCTAACCCCTGTATATTCATGTTACATCCAATTGCCAGAAATCACCAAATATAATTTAAAATGATTGATGATCAATGAATTGGTTGTGTGATGCAAAAGGCAATATTTACCATTAACAATACTAACCATGCTCCAGGAGTGTTATTTCACAAAGCAGGAATTTTCAGTGTACCAATGTAACTTAAGCCCAAAGTCAAACCTGTCCAATGTCATAAAAGCAGCACAACATTCCTACTGAACAGTCCTTTTTGTTGGATTATCTGGCTAACAGAGGAATTCTGGAACTTTTTGTTTTTGTGATTCAAACTAAAGCAGGCCAACTTCAACTTTGCTGCAAGAAGCCATGCCAGATAAAACGTTGAGGTTTTGATTTAATTGCATCAACAATTAGCTTTCTTCCATGTTTTTATTGCAGTAGCACACACTGGCTACTTTCTTAATTGACCTATTTGTCTTTAGTTTTTTTTGTTTTATTGAAACCACATGCACAAACGTTTAGCTTTCACTATCACCACCATTCACTTTAGAACAGAACAGATTCCAAACCCATTTTGGTAGACTTATACACATTTTTTAAAAGTTTGTTTGTGGTGCCCAAGCCTGTGCAGATCTTTTATGCAGTATGTGCTCTGCCAGCTCGCTCTCTCACCGAGGACCCACTAATAGAGAATGAGAGAATTGTGGCTAAAGTTTATTATTAACATCTGCTGTGTCCTCATTATCAGCCCCATGGTGGGCTATTCTACTCGGAGCTTGTGGACAATGTCATAAAAGAGAAACGGCTTCTTACTTCCAACTTTCTTCAAGTTCTCCAAAACATGCTGGATTTGGAGTATAAGGTCTACTATAAGTTATGCACCAGACATATTCACCATCTAGACTGTTAGATATAAAAATATCAGCAAAATGTATTTTTCTGTTTGCTGACTGCAAAGAGAAAACATTCAACTAGGTTGTGTTAGTAAGGCGTTAAGAAACCAATAAAATATATAATAAAGCTACAACCTTTGAAAAACCTTTTATAGACTGTACACAGCAAATTTGCCAGTGTTAGGTCAACACTTTTAGTGTTAACACTATGCATGCTAGATTTGAACACTCACAGTGTTGATTTAGCCGTGATCAATTTGCTGTGTATGCAAAATACAGTGGAACCTCGGTTATCGTTTGTCCTGGTTATTGTACAATTCGGTTTTCGGCGACTTTTTCCTGGGAAATTTTGTCCCAGTTATTGTTCATCTACCCAGTTTTCATCTGCCTGCCCACGTGAAATGTGGCTAATTTTGTGAAAACAAAATATCCACCCATGCTTTCATTGTTTATTCTGGCTTCTGGCATTTTCGTCAAGTGAGCATCATGAAAAATCTGAAACATTTTCATTCTTTTTCAAGTGTTTTTTTGTTCTTGTTTATTGAGTGTTCCAGAAACAGACCTCTCTGGACACATTTCTATACACCAAGATGTCACAGGACTGTACCCAGACTTATGAGTGAAACTAAGTGCAGAGCAGTCAAAAGCTAAATAGCTTTTAAAAAATGCTTGAGAAGTGCCCAAATAATAATACTCAAAACAAACTAAAACACGTCACACTAAAGCAACGATGCACAGCAGAACTCCCTGAAAATGGATGTGAAAACAAATAGTGGGCAAAACCCAGAGAACGGGTGTACAAAACAAAGGCTGCAGCTGGACCACACTGACACTCTCTAAAACAGAGCGTAAACCTGTAAGAGTGATGTTAAATGTTCATTTATCCATTTCATTAGTCTTTTGTGTTTATTTCTCATTGTGTTCTGTATGTAAAACTATAGTTATTCTATATAAAATGTATTTTTGTTCATATTTTGGAGTGTCTGGAACAGATTAATTGGATTTACATTATCTCTTATGGGAAAAATTGCTTCAGTTATCAACATTTCAGTTATCATCAGACACTTTAGAACAAATTAATGATGAAAACTGAGGTTCCACTGCATATGAAAAAGGCAAAAGGCAAGACTATAGAATGGAGTTTTTTTTACCATGTGTGTTAATGTAGTTTTTAAAGATTTAACATGTAAAATTCACGTGATTTTTCTGGGATTTCTCAATCTTTAGTTTTTTATGTGTTATAAATACAATATGCTACTGCTCCCAAGTTATGCCACTCTGAGTGACTTCATCACATTGTTGTGTATCACTCTGCAGTGCTATCAAATAGATCTCCATACCATTCAAGCCTACTTGTAACATCTATTTAAGTAACACTTTTTATTATTCTACGTTAAAAAATCAGTTACAACAAACTCATAGAACGGTTTTGAATGTTCATGAGAAGATGAGCACCTCTGACAGTGAGGAGAGCGCAGCAATGTGTGGCATTAACTTCCTCTGCATCGTGGGAACTGCCTGTGGCAGACAATGATTGAATTCACAATGGCGCATACAAAGGCCACCTTTGGGAGAAACCATATCCCACAGCATGCTGGGAAAGCGAAGCAATAGCAGCAGATGTTGTGAGGACCATAAGCAACAGATGCCTCCAAAGCAAGCATTCAGCCACTCTGGGCTGAGGACACATCTCCGTGTCCTGCGTAAAAGAGCAGCAGAATGCAGAGAAGAATGGGAGCACGCCCAGATAATAGCTGAAGACTTGCTACTTGAAAGAAAGGCAGTAGTAAATTGTGAGGAGATTGATGTTGGTGTACTTACAACAAGTTCTTTTGTGTAACTTTTCAGAGAGCATATCACGGTGCTAAGAACTTTGTTAGACTTCATCTGTGGACACAATGGTGCTAAACACACATATTTGTTGCTTCACAAAGAGAGAAACCACGAGCGGGTTTCATACTAAGTCTTGAAGAAGCTGTCTTATAAATAAAGGAACTCATCTAAAAGCTGAACTAGCTTATCATTACCTGTCAAAATCTTGGATATTTGTATTTTTTAACATAATTTCAGCTGCACTTTAACATTATGGGGACAATTTGCTAAACCATTTATAATAGAAATGGACATAGATTACAATCTCATTACACACTTACAGTAAATATTGTTATTAAATGCAGGATACACTTAACATCATTAAATGTTGCAAACACAGTGTAATTTATTAATAAGTATTTTTATTAATAGCTGTTTTGTAACATTTAATAAATAAAACATCAAAATATATTGTTTTTCTTATGATTTTGTAATATATTGAATCATAAGACCTGTATTATGATATTTTACATTATACATACTACATTATATAGTATAAGGACCCTAATTCCATAATTTAACAGGCCTATTATCCCAGATCCTGTGGATTTTATATAAAAAGTTCTATATTTTAAAGCAGTTATTAAACTTGTTATGCAAACAGAATGTACATTATGAGTGCAGTGATGAACCCTGTAAACATCTTTCTCACAGCGGCTTTCTCTAACACAATGCATTTTACAGTAACCAAAGTATCTGGGCTAGTAAAGAATCACTGGCTGAGAGTGAAGCTCCCACTCAGGAGGTTTACTAACTACAATGTAGTTAGAGGCAGCCGTGGCCTGGTGGTTAGAGAACTGGGCTTGTGATCTGAAGGTTGCTGGTTTGATTCCCAGATCCAACAGGTCATGACTGAAGTGGACTGAAGTGCCCTTGAGCAAGGCACCTAACCTCTAGCTGCTCCCCGGGCGCTGTGACTAGGGCTGCCCACCGCGCCGGGCACGTGTGCTCACTAGTGTTTGTAAATGTGTGTTTCACTGCACAGATTGGGTTAAATTGCAGAGAATTAATTTCCTAAGTGTGTAAAAAGCATAAGGATCAAAAGAGAAATCTAAAAAAAAAGGTAGCATCACATTTCAGTGACAGACAGCTCACTCAGGAAAATAATGCATTAGTTTAGCTTTGGAACCAACAGTTCATTGCTTTTGGACATCAACCTCATTTAACATTTCACCCCACTTAGCTACATGGCTAAATGTTGAATGCTATTTTCAGAACTTCACCCAGTCCAAGAATAATATAGAGTAAAAATATTATTTCTGACAATTGAAATAAGCATGGAATTTAACTGAAAGAAAATCCATACGACATTTAATTAAAATTATTAAATCAAAATTAAATGTAAAATTAATTATAAATCAACTAAATTTTAATTTTAAATTGTGACGCACGGTAATGGATCATGAAAGATGAGCGCAGGTTTATATGAACACAAATTCAATAACAAATCAAACACAACAACAGAACACAACACATTTAAAATAAACAGAAAGAGATTAAATTAAACAAGGCTAAGGAAGCTAAACAGGCTAAGGAAGCTACACAGGGTAGGATGCTATACAAGCTACAGAGGCTAGGATGCTATAGAAGCTACAGAGGCTAGGATGCTATAGAAGCTATAGAGGGTAGGATGCTATAGAAGCTACACTGGATAGGACTACTGGGACAAAGGCAAATTGGATTAACAAACAAATGGATACATATAGGGTGACCATATTTTCATTTGGGAAAACCAGGACACCTTGGAGCCGGGGAGGGGGCAAATGGGGTTGGGGGGCTTGCACTCACTTAACATAGGCCCACGTAAACCTACAATAACATGATATTTACAGTTGGTTTATTAAAAATGCTTTTCAGTAAAAGTCAACAACAAAAACTCCAATAACATGATAATTTTATTCAAAATGCATTTACTAAAAATGCTTAAGTTAACTTTTCCTGTAATGAATGAATAGCAAAATGAAATAAATGTCTCATCTAAACATCCCTCACTTAACAACAAAAGTTAACAATAACTCTCAACTCCAAATAACACGATACTCAGTTACCCTCAGTAACGAACGAAATATTGTTCTGTAGGCTATTGGAAAAAAATTAATTAACAAATGACACACAATAACAATAACACACTGTGCACAAGGCTTCCCATTTGTCTCGACCCAGTGTTCTGTCGAGTTATGCTACCTTGTCGAACCGTGCTACCCTAGTGTGTATTTAACTGTAAAAATACAAAAGAATTACCATATTAGAGCACGTTCCCAGTAGAAGTGTATGTATTATATTTGGATAGCATAAATCACTGTATCATGATAAAGTTATGTCAATGAGAGGTCATTACAAACTGCTTTTTTAAAACTAATTATTGTATTTATTAGTATTCATTTCCATTTACACTTCTGTGCAATGACAGTGTGTCCAGGTTGTTTAATGCACAAAAAAAACAGATTTATTATTTTAAAAACACGAGGAATAATTTAAAACCACAAGAAATAAATAAAAAGTGTACGTCGGCGCATGCGCAGTGCATTTAGAAAGCACGTATCGATGGGTAGCACAACTCGACAGAACACCGGTCTGAAAGCGGGGAAACTCTTTTGTAAATAGTCGGTAAACATACACTTGCACTTCGGCATGTTGCTTGCATTAGGACAGAACAGGGCTGCCCTGACTGACGCGGCTCAGGGATTACGTCACACGCAGCGCCGTGAGCAGTGCCCTAGTGCCTGTAAATTAAAATTTTAATGGTCCAATGAAGGTAATTTAAAAACCAGGACATTTCCTCACTTTTTAAAAAAAAAACCGGGACGCCCGGGACAGGACGTGAAATACGGACATGTCCCGGGAAATATGGACGTTTGGTCACACTAATACATAACCTTTGATAGGCAGAAGATGGAAGGCTAAGTTACTGCATGCATGACAATACCAAACAACGAAGTAATATCCAGGCTTGGCTTAATTAGTCCTGTGAATCAGCGTCTCAGTGGGATACAGCTGGGAGTGGTAAGTCACATGAGCTCAGAGGAGTGCTAGGGTTTCTGGGAAGTATAGTTCTGAAGTGTTGAGCATGATAGAAATCATTGTTTAAACCTGAAAAGAATAGATGATTTTGTCATGTTTTCTTTAGATTTTATATCACAAACAAACAGAAATGTGTAGCCTCAAATCTGTCCATCCTGCATGTAATTGTAATGAACTGCATAACCTGCTAATTATTTGAATATGCAATTCTACATTTATATGTGAATCGTAAGGCAAAACAAAGGTAAAAAAAAGAGCCAGTGCGAAGGAGGAAGAAGTGTCACAGACTTTGTGACATTGTCTAGTCCTAGGTCATTTTCAATTGCCCTTCGTGACATTTCTGTACAAACAATTTGTCATGGACGATGAAAAAAGATACAGGGAAATCTCCTCAACAATGACATCAATGAAGAGCACATCAATCAGTCCACCAGTGCAGAAAATGTAAATACACAGAGACAACATTCGTTTACGGTTTCAAAGGACACTCAATCTGCCCTCGGGAAAGCCATGAGGCACTCAAGAATAGAGCACACTTCAAAAAAAGAAGTCGTCACTGTAAGAAAACGAAGCTGTCATGCAGTGATAAATGCAGTTTATTGTTTATGGGTTGTATTACGATGGCCTGTGTGAACCAGGCTCACCCAGGGCACTACATGCAGCTGCTGGCCGTAATGCGAGTGGTCGGTGCAGGTCACAGCCTGAATATGAAGGCCCATCGGTGACCTGAGAAGGTCATAGCATGGAGCACATTGATCTAAGAGCTTCAAATGGGCACTGCTCCCCAATATGACCCAAACACTCCATAAATAGCTCACTTGTGCGAACATATCCATAGATGTTGAGTGCACTGACCAATAAAAAAGAGGAAAAAGCTGGACGACTCATGCCTGGCCTGAGAGGGGAGCAGGGCGTGGGCCTTTAAAAGCAGCGTTGAGCGTGATGTGTGGGAATGAACGAGTGGACTGACGCCTGATTAATGACTGCAAACTCTGAATGCTCCATTCTCTTCAGATGATAATCATTTTCAATGGCAGACGGGAAAAAAGTTGTGCTTTGCTTGCTATCATTACAATGAATGGCAATCCTTCAGTGCGAAGGACAAAAGAAGGAAGCTTACTTCTGCTAGGAACAGGGGGGATACTCGCTAGTATTTATGTTTTTAGAAAACAGTCACCTTGCTGTGATCCTCTTTACGCAAACCCCAGCACAATGTATTCCTTACGGCTGTGGGAGCTTTCCTTTGTTTAAATTCCTTTGTGCTTATGAATAAATATTTGAATGGAATAAAGCCAGATAAAAACTAGGAATGCTTTACTATCCTTATGCTATTCTCAATTCCCAGATTCAAGTGCTTTGTAGCGCTGTAAGAAATTACTTGAGTATCACAATATTATGTTTTGTTTATTCTAAAAAAACACAGTATGCAATTTTGGTAGTTAATTTTGTGAAATAACATTCATTTTGTGGTGTGTTTAAACCCCCAACCCCTAGAAAGCAGTGGATTCAAGTGGTCAGAGCAAATAGATGCCACAAGTCAAATCCTTTTGATTTGACTTTTGTTTTAGTGTCTGTGCACAAAGTCTTTCCATGATGAGAAGACTTTCTGTGTTCTGTGGTTAGACTGTGTTGGTATTCCTTATCAACAAGTTGTGCACAAAATGCATACAAACATCCATCCGTCCACCCATCATCTTCCACTTAACCCTGGTCAGGGTAACGTTGTGTCCAGTGCAGGGTAGTACACTATCTTAACTAAACCCTGGACAGATCACATACCAAAACATACTGCAGGTAATAAGTGCAAAATATTTACCATCCAATGTAGAATCAACATCCATACCAGCAGCAGCCATGATCTCTAACTGACACCCCAACTCACTGAGTTTCCCATTAGTAAATCCCATATTGTGGTGGGGTTACATGTGTGCTCATCTTGTAAGTCGGATATTTCCACTAGCAACCAGTGACTTTTTTTTTTATACTTTTTGGCAATTTTCCACCCTTCCCAATGTGGTAGTAGCCAATTAACCCATCCCATCCACAAGGGGGCTTTCCCCATCAATTTGCACTGTCCCTGACTTTAGGAGGGTGAAGACATGCACAAGCCTCCTCCGCTGCGTGTGATACAGCCACCACCTCTTTTCAAACTACCACTGATACACCTTCACTGGGGAGCCAACAAGCTCAGAGGAAAGCGCAGGAATCCCAGCTCCGAAGTAGACGCCTGAGCCAGCAAACATTGCAATGTGTGAGTGATGGGGAGAGTGAGAGCGCCGTCTACCCAACCAGAGAGAGCACTGCCAATTTTTGTTCTCTTGGGCCCCAGTTGTTGATGGCAAACATCATGACCGCGATTCGAACTTGCGATCCTCTGGTCATAGTGTCAGCGTCTTAGCCTGCTGAGCCACTCTGGGCCCTACAACCCAACAAACATAAAGCTATAAGTCATCTGGGAAAGGTCTGAACCTTTTAAATGCATCGTTCCAAAGTATCATGAACTTATTTTGTCCTTGTAATCAACATTTGCACATACTGGATGTATTCTAATAACATGTCTGTTAGATGTCTATGAGATGATATTTCAGTTTTTACTTTCCAAATTGACAAAACTGAAAAGGGTCAGTGATGTTAGGGCCATGAGGGGCTCAGTGGTCTAAGTTCGAATCACAAGTTTGAATCCTATTCATGCTGCTTGACATCGACAGCTGCGGCCTGAGAGAGCAAAATTGACCATGAGTGGGTAGATGGCACTCTCTCCCCATCACTACTTCCATGCAATGTTCGCATTTGTCAGCCAATCCATCTTCTGAGCTCACTGGCTGCCCAGTGATATATCAGCAGAAGTTGGAAAAGAGGCGGTGGTTGACTTCACATGCATCAGAGGAGGCCTGTGGTAGTCTTCACCCTTCTAGAGTCAGGGACGTTGCAGGTGAATGGGAGAGTCCTAAAATATGGGTAGGTTGATTGGCTACTACTAAACTGGGGGGAGAAATGAAAGCGAAATAGAGGAGGCTGTGAAGCCAGCTAGCTGCATCCTTCCACAAATGCATCCAGTGTGATGCAATATTTTACTCCCTTGTCCTGATTATGCTTCCCTTGGTTTCTGGATGTGATTCTTGTGACAATATTTGATTAATCAGGCATATCAAAACAACAATGGGAGCAAACACAAATGGCATTGGTACATATGTATGTGCATGATTATAAGTAAAAAAATTTTTACCCTAAACATGTTCTTAAATAGCTTTAGATGTTGTGCAAAATTGAATTAAGATGTTTTTAACCATTACTGTACAGAGAATACTCTGTCAATCAAGTAAAATATAGAACAATAATGCTGTATATGTGCTTGTGTTCCATTACTGTATGACTAAATGTGATTAATGTAACATTCTAAAGCCAATAAGAGCTAACATTATTGACAGCACATAGCTCCCCATAGCATCTGGATTCTACACCCTCATATTTTTGTTTTAATAAGAGGACGATAGTTTCTGTAATGTTGGGGTGGTGGTGGAAGATGGAGATGAGGAAGCAGTGGTGTAAATCCAATCTGTAGCTTTATTGTAGGACTTAACACAATGCTGATACATTCCATGACTGACACCAGACAAGGGAAACATAAGGGGCTAAATAATGTGAGTAATTATGGGGAACAAATGACACACAGGGCTGTGAGATGACTGAAGACAGGTGTACCACATTACCGAGACCAAACGAGGGTGGGGACACAGAGACATGATGTAATGGGCAGGGGGAGACAAGACCAGGACACATGTTAGACAAAAACAAATGCACACGGCATGACGTAATTTCACAAATACACATAACTACAGACAGGGAAGTGGACGAGGCCAGTTTCTCAGTGAATTATATCCAACTAATGAAATTATCAATATTTTTATAATTCTGGGAGGAGTTTCCATGTTCTCCCCGCGTCTGTGTGGGTTTCCTCTAGAGGTCAGGTCAATTTGCTCTAAATGACTCTGGTTTGTATAAAGGAATGTGTATGTTTGTGTGTATATGAATGTACTGTATGTGTGTCTGACCCCCGCCCACTTCTTGGTGTTTTTTTGTCATGTCCCCACCTCCTGTGATGTCACGTTATTGTTCACGTCTGTTTCCTTGTGTGTTACTGCCTCTTTAAATATCACTTTGTGCTGGTTAGCCCTTCTTTCTTTGTGGTTCTGTGTTAATGAACATGGAAAAGTGAGAATAACCTATAGCAACATCATCTGATGGACAGATATTTATTTATATTTTCTTTTATTCTATAAAATTATTTTCATTTTTTACTGAATTATGTGTCAGAAATCACAATGATATTTATTCACCACTTTCGTTAACACAATACCGAATGTTACTGACTCCAGACCTTCTCCTCCTGGAAAGGTTGATGATGTATAACTTGCTCATTTGAAGCTTAAGGATCTGTAAGAGTACAACTGTCAAGCAAACTACAGGCATCACAAATATTAACATGCCCCTCCCCCCAGTTTACAAGTCACTCCTACGCTCTTGGAACTGATTATGATAATGGTGCATCATCTTAGTCTTAAACTAGCTCATCTGACCCCTCCCTCTGGTCCAGTCAGTGTGAGCAGGAGCAGAAGCGAGAACTGGTGGGGTCCTCTGGCTCTGGCTCCAGACTGCCTGCTCTGTGCTGGAACTCAGCGGTCCACAGGCTGCTACGCCACTGCAGCAGACAGATGGTGAGCACCGCCCATTAATGGCATGACTAGCATAGCTCCATCCTTGCCCTGGAAACTGCAGGCCTGTGCTGGCATTCTCATCCTCATCCCCCAGCAGACACTGCAGGCCCGAGCCTAGCACTTCTGCAGTATGTAAATAACCAGACAGAGAAGGCCTGCTTTCATCTGAATATGAATAGAATGAGAGGAGGTGGCCCAGAGGGAAAGAGAAAGAGAAAAAAGGGAGGGGGCTCAGGGAGGGAGGGAGACCCTGACCCCTCCCAACAGACTTCATTATGAAAACAAAACTCAGACGAGACACAAACTGATTAAAACAATGACATCTTTCAGTTGTTTCCCGTAGACGTTTTCTTGTATTCCAGTGTTTACACGAAACATAACTATCCTAAATGCAACGATGAAAGATTTCACAGCATGTTCTGAACCACCCATAGCAGACATTGTGTGGTCTGACATAAGAACAGAAGCAATGGATGAAGAACATTACATTTTAGCCAACTAAAAGAGCTCAGATGATTCAGAAATACGACAGTGCATCATTTTCATGTTTTCTTCGGAATCTGAATTTTTAGGGTTTTATACAGAAACTAAATGACTTAAAGAACTTTTCAGATGAGCAGAAAATGTGTTTTATGATTTGCAATATAATAACACATTTAAAGTTTACTGCAGGAGCTTTCAGATTTTTGGTTCCAGAAATCATTTATTTCAGGCTGCACAGCACTGAAGGAACATTACATAGGTTCATCTTACAACCTTCAGAAGTACAGAAACTTCTGCATGTTCAAGAAGAATAATCTAAACATCATTTATTTTTGCTTTTTTAAATGCTTTTTTGCTATAATTTATTATAGATTTACTAGATTTATAGAAATAACTACATTTATTACTTTGTAGTTGCTATGATTACCACCCAAAGTTTCGAGAGCATTGATATATAACATCAATATCACATGACACTTCATTCATGGTGCTCAGGGAGCAGTTGGGGGTTAGGTGCCTTGCTCAATAACATTTCAGTCATGTAGGGGATTCAGAGTATCAAACAGTTTGCACGATTCCATGGTTCCTTAACCACAAGCCTATGGGTAATTGTCGTCTGATCATGCACTTATTAAAATATGGTATATTTGGGCTTCGTTTAATGTATCCTCTTCTGTCTAGATATCAGCATCTGAGACTCTGGCAGTGTTCTAGCTTAAGGGCTCTTCATAAATGGTCTAACCCTCTGGAGTTGACTCTCCTGCCAGCGGCATAAAAACAAAATTCTGCAAAAATACTTATATAACTCTGCAAGATTTTATTCTAGTAACAAAATTAAACATACCCCAGAACCCTTAAAGGGTCTACTTTTCAAATATATATATATATAGCTTGAATTGAAATGTATTTTTAGATCCTTGTGAGAGGAGCTTAAATAAGAAGAGACACACCTGTGAGAGCAACTCAGACAGCTGCGCATATTTTCCCACCAAAAGAAACAACTTGTCATTCATATGATAATGACATGGTAATTCCAGAGGTTTCATTGGTGGGTTCCAGCGGCCTGGAATCTGTGTAATGTGAATTGAACAAAGACCTCTCAACTGATTGTACACACCTGTCTTAGAAATATTTAATGTAGGGTTAGTGTCTGAGGAAAACAGTGTCATCTTACATTAGTTAAGCTTTAGAAATAAAACCACATACAGTTTCTAAAAACTGTAATGACCAGTGTGTAGCCACCTCTGTTTACCATTTTTTTTTTCAGTTCAGAGCTCAAATGTCTTGTCTAGAAATGTTTAGATTGTTTTTTATCAATTTATCAGCACATCTGAAAATAGGTTTTTGGAAAGTTTAAGTTTAGAGCAGATTTAATCAAAAAATAGATTAATGACACTCTTACTGTTTTGACACTGTTGTTGCTGAGTTTGAAGCCTGTGTAACACTTTGGAAAAAAATAATTTTAGATGTGTGTAATTTGTACAAAAGTGTAGGCATGTTAGACTACATGTGTCTGAAATACCCTCAGACTCCAGTATTACTTTCTTTTCCAGCTCC
Organism: Crenuchus spilurus; assembly: GCA_036984385.1. Taxonomy (NCBI): domain Eukaryota; kingdom Metazoa; phylum Chordata; class Actinopteri; order Characiformes; family Crenuchidae; genus Crenuchus; species Crenuchus spilurus. The sequence goes on from BRDA01093353.1 coordinate 54,534, forward strand.
CTTTTTGGTTTGTTACTCATATTCAGACCAAAGCATTCTGGTCCATGCTGGGTGATGGAACAGCCTTTAAGATAAACAACAATACTTCCTCTTGAGGTAGAATAACAGAGAGTTGCTGATTAAGATGGCTATGCTGAAGAGGGACGTCAGAGTACCAATATTACTGCAGCAGGAAACTCTGCCTGCTTCCTCCCCTGAGAACCAGAACAAAGTTAAAACAAAGAGATTTGGATTAAAACATCACTATTTGCAGAACTGATGTTTAAAGACCAATGTTCTCCAACAAGCAACAAGAAATGAACATTTAGGTGTTGTCCTACCTGTTTCGTAGAATATTCTCTGATTGACAATGTTTTAAAATGTTCTTGCCACTGCATCTGTTCTAGAATGTCCTCCTCATTCAAGATATTCTTTAATATTATCCCTTACTGACGGTGTCAAAGAATGTACACAGGCGTAGAATATTTTACGCAATAACACTGCCATAGTGTTCCCTTCATGTAAATTTCTCTCAATTTACTGATTTCTACCCTATTGACAATATTCATTTAACTTAATTAATTTTCTTTTTCTTTTGTCAATGTCATTGCACACAATGGAATTTGACCTCCAAATTTAACCCATCTGTGCAGTGAAACACACACACTAGTGAACACAGTAGGCTGTGAGAACATGTGCCTGAAGCATTGGGCAGCCCTATCCATGGTTAGGTGCCTTGCTTAAGGGCACTTCAGCCCGGGGATCAAACCAGCGACCTTCCAGTCAAAAGATCACATCCCTAACCACCAGGCTGCCCCATTATAGAATGCTCGCCCTCACTGTTTAGCTATAGAATGTTCTAAGAGTCCATAACCTGTTAAACCTGTTATTTTAGTTTGTTTTATTTTGAACTTGTCATGCTCCTCAAACCATTTCACAGTAAACTACAGAAGCTCCAGATGGGCTAGCCTTTGCACTTCACATGCAATGTATGAGCCTTGACCCCACGTGCCCATGACCCTGTTGTTGATTCTTTGACTGCCCTCGAACCCCTTTCGATACGTACTAAATACTATGTTCTGGGAACATGCTTCAAGACCTGCTGTTTCGGAAATGTTCTGTCCCAGCACCCTAACTCTTCTTCTATGAAGCTATGCTGTTGTAATGGATGCAGTATGTGGTTTAGCCCTGTCTTGCAAGGCCTTACCTAAAATCCCCCATTACCATTAGAGATGCAGACATTTCAACTTTACAGTGATAACAAGCTGGATGGTCCCTCTCCTCTTGTGTCCACTTCACAGGATATGGCTTTCATAGTTTCCAAAAAGAATTTTAATTTAAATTTAATGTTGTGGCTGATTATTGTATAATGAACATCAAATCATAAACACAGTAGCAATATATTTTTTTATTTAAAAAATACACCATCAGCATTATGATGCTGTGTATGTTTCATTGGGAGGTCAAATCTTACATGTCATGTGACTTCAACTTCCTATGATGTTATTCAAACATATTATATAACTATTATAAGCCTATTATAATACTATTGTCATAATCAGGACAATCCTCATATATTTATATACTCATATATACTCATAAACTTTACAGGAGAATGAAAATGCTTGCAATTGCTTTATTGGACGTTAAAAAGAAAATAATTTGGTAAGACTGCCCAGAGAGCAAACAGTTCTGGCTCACTTATGGCAACAATAAGTGTATTGTGGGCCAATACTGGCCTGGCTGTAATAGTCATGTTCAAAGTTTGTGCTGGCATTTGAGCTCTGGGTCACATGTAGCCCAAATACAACCCACCATAGGAAAAGTTTGAATTCCGATTTTATTTTGGGGCAAATCATGCCCAACTGTGTCCAGTCAACTGTATCATGCCAGAGTTGTGGCTTAATTCAAGCTAACTTCTGGCCCAGAAGTCATTATTGTAATTCCATGGCAGTTTTTTAAAAGTGGTAAGTGTGGGTCAGAACTGGACAATCACCAGTTTACTATAAGAGTACAGATGGAAAGAAGCTTCTTAATTAACTTTTTCTTGCACATGGCCCCTGACAAAACAAAGACATTATAAAAAATGACCTTTGATTCCACTTCCCATATTATGTTTTCCAATTTTAGATCATTTCTATTGGTCATGAAATATTGACCCAAGTGTACAGTGGTGCTTGAAAGTTTGTGAACCCTTAAGAATTTTCTATTTTTCTGCATAAATGTGACCTAAAACATCATCAGATGTTCACACAAGTCCTAAAAGTACATAAAGAGAACCCAGTTAAACAAATGAGACACAAATATTATACTTGGTCATTTATTAAAATGATCCAATATGACATATTTGTGAGAGGCAAAAGTATGTGAAGCTTTGCTTTCAGTATCTGGTGTGACCCCCCTCTGCAATAATAACTGCAAGTAAACGTTTCCGGTAACTGTTCTTTAAACGTTCTTTGGTAGAACGACTTGTGTGTTTAGGGTCGTTGTCTTGCTGCATGACCCACCTTCTCTTGAGATTCAGTTCATGAACAGATGTCCTGACATTTTCTTTAGAATTCTCTGATATAATTCACAATTCATTGTTCCATCAATGATGGCAAGCCGTCCTGACCCAGATACAGCAAAACAGGCCTAACTCTGATACTACCACCACCATGTTTCACAGATGAGATAAGGTTCTTATGCTGGAATGCAGCAATGATCTTCTTCATTACATGATATTTCACCAAAACATCAAACATCCGTACATCAGTTTTGTACTGACAATAACAATTTTTAATAAATGCATTTCTCTTCCCTTCAGCAATCAAAGGAGAATGTTTTTATAAAGTTCTCCACACCAGCAGGTGTTTAGATTAGCCTTAGGCTGAGATGCAGCTCTTGTTGCTGAATTGACGCTGTATGCAGTGAACGTGATCTAACAAAGCCCAATATATAAAACACTGTGGATGTTCTAGAGCATTGTAGAAGAAGAGAACAGTGATAGTGGGGAACAATTTGGAACGCAAATTGGTGGAGCATTCCAGACCTTTGTCAGTGGGGGCATTCTAGTACAATGTGAAAGCTTCTGTTTTAGAACTATTCCAGTCCTGAAGTGATGGAAGGAGAACATATTAAAACTGTGTAAATGGACAGGTGAACATTCTAGAACAGAGAGAATGGAGAGAAATTATTCTAATGCTACTGGGAAAAACAATCTAAAGAGTCATGGTTTGGTACACACATGTCAGTGAAGGAGCACATTATATAGCATTTTCAATGGAAAGCAGTTTTCTAGAACAGAAGCAATGAGGGAGAACATTCTAGAACTGTGTGGATGAGGAGAAATGAAGAGAGCATTGTAGAGCACAGTAAATCAGGAGAACGTTGTAAAGTACAGCAAAGCATTTGAGAACTCTAGAGCACATGAATAGGATACAGAGTTCCTCTGTTTAATCAGAATAATAAAAGACTCTTACTGAGAGGAACCACTGCTGAAATGGTACCTTAAAATGAACAAGAGCACAAAAGCTCACAAACAGCTCTCGCCAATAGCCGAGCAGGCTTTTAGGGCATTAATCAATCTCTCGGCAGTGCCATTCTCCACTGGGGCCAAAAACAAACACAGCGTTGCTGCTCTAAGTCCCGTTACAAAGCCACGGTGTCAGAGCAGATCAAGCGGCCACGTTCCCTGGGTGCGGGCATTTTTTGTTCAGCAGGACCTCTACTCGCTGTCAAGAGGGATGAACATTAAAGCGATTGCAGGTCTAACGAAGTGCCACTGAAAGGCCTTTTCTGCCTGCCTGCCTGCCTAATGGGCACCGGGGCTGAGCGGGCGTGCGGCGGCTGGAGGGGAGAGCCGCCGCATGCCCGGATTTGTCATTTATGAGATTTAATTTGTCCAAGAATGAGCCAGAGTCAGAGGTCAGTCGGTTGGAGAGCCGACCTGCTGACAGGTTGACCATTCACGGGGGGCTAATGAGAGCGCTCGGCCAAGTGAACGGAACAAAGGCAGACGGATTACACGGACTCATTTGTTGACTGGAATCAATAACACCGGTCACTCTGACTCACATTTCCTCCCATGCTCGCCGCTGGCCTGGCAGTGGACCCTATTCACTAAAACGTCTCACACACGCTTTTTTCAGCACCCGTCACACACTCGCCCTTTTTTCTCTCTCTCTCTCTTTCTTTGGCACTCTGCACGCATGGCGGCTCACGCTGCAGCAGGCGTCATCGATTTTGCGTCTCTTTCCACTCGGCTTGCAGCATTGTCACAGCTGGGCTTTAAGCGGGCGTCTTTTTTCGGGAGGCCTTGATTTTCCACTTGTCTTCTCGCTGTTTCAGCTTTGCCCATTTTGTTTGGGAGCTTAGCCGTAAAGGTTGAGGCAGAACATTCATTTCGACAATTCAGTTAAGATCGATGCTTTAAGCAGAGAAATGGTTAAAAATATATACGACTGATATTTAAAGTTTCACTGAAGTCAGATACAGCTGATCAGTTTAGACATGTTTGGAATCATGTAGGGAGTTTAGAGTAAATAAAATTCGTTTCTGGCTAACACTGCTAAGTAGAATTCCATAATCACCTAAAATAGACCAGTTGTGTCTGTAAACATACATCACCAAAACTTCACTCAATACAATAATACCTCATCCAGATCTTAATTAAGGTCAGAGACCAGTACATGTGCTTTCAGAGACTGTGATATATGACCTGCTGTATACTAAAACAATAAAACCTCAAGTCATATTGTGTTCAAAACCACAAGTCTGGGAGACCTTAATTAAGGTTTGAGAGATGTTTTGGTGATATATTTTGACAGGCTTTTTTGGCTGGGCTTAGGTCAATACTGAGTGTTTGTCAAGGTTCTAAATTAAAAAAAGCAAAATCGGGACTCCAAACATGACCGATGGACAAGTGTAGTCGAGGTAAATATCATTTCTCATTAAATGCACTTGTAACTTAAAAATAACTAATAAACAGGTCAAATGCATGCTGTTACTGGGGTAAATGCATGCAAGCTCTCTCATTCCAGTGGAATGCTCTTGATATTGTTCACACTGATGAGGTCTGGGTAAAAGTTGTTACTGAGGAAGTGCATCAAGACCTAAAGGAAGCCCTTGCCAGTATCCGCCCTCTATCTAGTGCACAGGGAAGGGGAAAAAGAAACGCTAAAGTAAACAGAGCCGTGGCCATAAAGCGTTCTGATTGAACGTGACACAATGTAGAGAGTATTTACTTTCTCGCTCCCATATAACTGATTGATTGTTATTTTCTTTAATGACATCACCTTGTTTTTGTCTACTTTAGCACTCTCAGCCCAAGAGAGAAACATCTTAGGAAAGCGGCGCTATGCCAACAACTTTTAAAAAAGAATAAAGTCCGTCTATCTGCACATTTCAGCTTCCCTTTGTTGGTACTGTAGCATACAGCTGGCAGCGCCAGCTCTGCATCACAGCAGGGAGGGCTCCAGCCATGCGTGTGCCAGAAGTGTCAGCCATGAAAAAAAGAGAAAAGCTCTAACAGTTCCAGTTGTTCAGGCATATTTCTCTCCCCCTCTCTGATTTTCAGAGAGCACAGCAGGCTTAAAAACAAGGAAAAAGAACTGCCAACATATTTTGACACAAAACCAAATTTCCAAACGCAGTCAAATATTACATTCTGAATAGATCCCTACATTTTTAACCTCTTAAAACTCCATCGCACATTTGAATCTGAATCTGAATCTGCATGGCCAAATCTCTACAGTTTTATACAACTACATTAAATAAATACTAATTTTCATGCTCTTTTTATTTATTTATTTTTAAAGAAAATGTTTTATGACTTTATGCAACCCCAAATAAAAAAAATTAAGTGCTTCATGTGTTAGAACAGGGTTTTTTGTCGCATATTTTCATTTAAAAAATGTTCTACACATTCTCAGGGACAGATCAGGACTGCAGGAAGGTCAGTCCAATACCCTCTTCTTCCACAGCCATGCCTTTGTAATATGTGCAGCATGTGGTTTTGCATTGTCTTGTTGAAAAATGTATGGACATCTCTGGAAAAGATTTCATCTTGAAAGCAGCATTTGTTGCTCTAAATTATCAGTGGACTTTTCAGAAGTGCCACAAGCCACACACCCCTACAATGTCAGACCATGGGACTTTTAGACTGATTTGGATGGTCGTTTTCATCTTTGTCTGGAGCACATGGAGTCCATTTTCTCCTAAAAAGATCTGGAATACTGATTCGTCTGACAGCAGTACACATTTCCATTGTGTGATGACCCATCCCACACTCTTCCAAGCTCAGAGAAGTCAACACCACTTCTTGCGTGGTTAACATAAGGCTTCTTTTTTTTCACAGTAAAGTTTTAAGTACATGTGAATGTAAATCTGTATTGTATTGCTTGACAAAGATTTGATAGTGATGAATGATGGTTTTTGATTGGAGATCATGGGTATTCAGCTTGTACCTTTGCCCTTTAAGCGCTGAAATTCCACCAGATTCTTTTAATTGTTTAATGATATTATGTTATGTAGAGGGAGAAATATGCAAATCTTTTGTCTGAAGAACATTTTGTAAACATGTAAATAATTTTCTTTCTCATTTGTTAACAAACTGGAGATTCTCTGGCCATCTTTGTTCCTAGGAGACTAAGTGGATAGTATTTTGTACAAAATCTGTGTTATTGTTACAAATGAAATGAAATAAACCAGCCAAAACATGACATATTTTGGGTTTCATTTACTGTGTGCAATGAAGTAAAAGGTAAAAAAAAATTCTGAGTTTTAAAAAATTGTTATTTCCATACTACTACTACAACTTTTTTTATTCAACATCTTAGGAGAACAAGTGATGAGAAAAGCACTAGAGGGATTTATGGGAGGATTCAAGATTGGTGTAAGGACTATTAACAATCTCAGATATGCAGGTGACATCGTCTTATTGGCCACAACAAAAGAACAACTAGAAGAGCTGATGAGTCGCACTGAGAAGGCTGCAAAGGAATATAACATGCAGATCAATGCAGCTAAAACAAATGTGATGACGAACACTGAAGATATACTGAAGATCACAGTCGAAGGAAGACTTCTGGAACAAGTAGACTCTTTCACGTATTTGGGATGCAGGGTAACAAAAGCTGCAGACTGTGCCAGTGAAGTGAAGACAAGAATGGCCATGGGCATATTGGTGATGGTCAAATTGACAAAGATGTGGAAAAGCAAGTCAATTAGCACCAACACCAAACT
>BRDA01093356.1:0-24428 GCA_036984385.1 Crenuchus spilurus
GGCCTTGTCCCAACTTTTTTGGGATTTGTTGACGCCATGAAATTTTGAAACAACATATTTTTCCCTTAAAATGATACATTATCTCAGTTTAAACTGTTGATCTGTGATTTTTGTTCTATTCTTAATAAAATATTAGATGTTGGCACCTCCACATCATTGCATTCAGTTTTTATTCACAGTTTGTTTAGTGTCCCAACTTTTGTGGAATCCGGTTTGTAGACAGAGAAATGGCAGTAATAAAAGCCTCCTCACACACTTCATTCAGACTGTTATCTATCCCTGACATGTCCCATACTGGTCCCTATCCTAACAGTCACACAACAAGCACAACTTTAACACAATGAACACAAATAGAACCCCACTATCCCCTAAGCTAAATTACAACACATTTAACCCACAACAGCCCACCCCAACAGACCCATGGGATATATGCAAACCGGTGCACAACCAGTGGACGCCAGGGACCACCTGAAACGCCACAATATGTACTGTACAACAGTTGGGTATGTGCATGCTCCAATACTCAAACGCTATTGGCTGGCGTTCGGATGGCCGTACAAGGCCAACTCTCATTGGCTGATCCGCACAACACACAGCCACTTTTGCGGGAGCTGTAGACCTGACTAGTTTTGCTTTTTTTTACCCCTATGATGAAGATGCCCCCTAAACGCCCAGCTTCTCAGGCTTCCAGCACAAAGTGGCTCTCAGAGAGCGGGAGAGTGTGAGAGAGCGAGCAAGGGAGAAGGAGAGATATTTTCTGTCTTTACACGTGTTTCTGAAGTGTTAAGGATGATGGGGGGGTTACAAGTATTTGTGGATTTGCTCTATTTGCGCTAGGTTCTGGTCCCTAGCCCCCGCGAATACGGGGGGTTTACTGTATCACCCCCTTAAGACCAATCTGGATGAGTGTGTGTCTGGGTAGTGGAAGAACCTTAAAGTTTGGTCTGCTTGATTTGTTTTAGGGCAGGAAAAGAGTAATATAGACAATTACAGCAGGGTTGCTTGCACCATAGGTGCTCAGACCCCTAAAAAGGTGTTTTACATTTACCTTGAATTTAATTTCATTGCAGACTTTATGAACAGGATATGTAATGTTTTGTCTGGTCAACACAATTTAATGTACATTCACTTTTGCATGTCTTGACCTGCAGAACATTACAAAATGTTTGCATAACGGCAATTTTGAGAAAAGAGAAAAAAAAAGACAAGAGGGTACAGGTACCGGACTGGCCTGCCGGCAGTCCTGACCTGTCCCCCACTGAGAATGTCTGGAGAAACAAAACATTCACAGCACACAAGTGTTTTATTTCCATTAAGAGAATTATCTCAGCTAGTACAGAGACTTTAGAGTCAAAACCACTCTTCAGTTCAAACACTGTTGGAACAAAACCAGTACTAACACCTAGAAAGAAGGAAAGATACACAATTATACACAATATAAGAACATTACATAAGAGTTTTGTCAGCCACTGACTTAGAAAATGAGAGAGGTCTGTAATTTTCATCATAGGTACACTTCAACTATAAAATAAGTATTAGGTCACCTACCAACCATTGAAAATTCTGGCTCTCACAGACCTGTTAGTTCTTCTTGAAGAAGCCCTATTCTGCACTAATTGCCTGTATTAATTGCACCTGTTTGAACTTGTTACGTCTATAAAAGACACCTCAATCACACTCTCAATCAATCACAATCCAAAGAGCTTTCTAAGGACAACAGGGACAAAATTGTAGACCTGAACAAGGCTTTGATTGGCTACAGGACAATAGGCAAGCAGCTTGGTGACAAGGCAACAACTGTTGGTACAATTATTAGAAAATGGAAGAAACACAAGATGACTGTCTGGGGCTCCATGCAAGATCTCATTTCATGGGGTAAGGATGATTTTGAGAAAGGTCAGGAGTCAGCCCAGAACTATACGGGAGGACCTGGTCAATGACCTGAAGAGAGCTGGGACCACAGTCTCATGGTTTAATATCATACAGGGCATGCAATGTCTCCCTGCTTAAGCCAGCACATGTTCAGGCTTGTTTCAAGTTTGCCAATGATCAGAGGAAGCATGGGAGAAGGTCACGTGGTCAGATGAGACCAAAATATAGCTTTTTGGTACCAACTCCACTCGCCATGTTTGGAGGAAGAAGAATGCTGAGTTGCATCCCAAGAACATCATGTTTTGGGACTGTTTTTTTGCAAAGGGGACAGGACAACTGATCCGTGTTAAGGGAAGAATGAATGGGGCCATGAAAAATTTAGATTTTAAGCCAAAACCTCTTTCCATCAGTGAGAGCATTGAAGGTGGAATGTGGCTGGGCCTTCCAGCATGACAGTCATCCCAAACACACCACTTGGGCAACGAAGGAGTGTCTCTGTAAAAAGCATTTCAAGGTCCTGGAGTGGCCTAGCCAGTCTCCAGACCTCAACCCCATAGAAAATTTGTGGAGGGAGTTGAAAGTCCACATTGCACAGTGACAGCCCCAAAACATCACTGCTCTAGAGGAGATCTGCATTGATGAATGGGACAAAATACCAGCTTACAGTGTGTGCAAACCTGCTGAAGACATACAGGAATTATTTGACCTCTGTCATTGCCAACAAAGATTATGTTACAAAGTATTGAGTTGAACTTTTGTTATTGACCAAATACTTATTTTCCACAGTAATTTACAAATAAATAATTTAAAAATCCTACAATGTGATTTATTGATTTTTTGTTTTCTCATTTTGTCTCTCATAGTTGAAGTGTACCAATGATGATAATGACTGCAGACCTCTCTCATTTTTCTAAGTAGGAGAACTTGCACAATCAGTGGCTGACTAAATACTTTTTCACCCCACTGTAGGTGCTAGGACGGAAAAGAGTCTTGATGATAGTATTCCAAGTGTCTTGAAGGATTGCTGGTCAAGCCAAGCCGTACTAGAAGCTGGAATGGTTTGAGGTGCAGTTTGAGACTTAAGCATTGCTATTAGGTAGGGAGGGACTGGTCCATTTTTTGCCTTGTAGGTCAGCATCAGGGTTTTGAGCGGCTGCATTCTGGATCAGCTGCAGTGGCATGATGGCTTGCATAGGCAGATTAGCCAGGAGCAAGTTGCAGTAGTCAATTCTTGAGATGATGAGAAACTAGACAAGCACCTGGGAGACATCCAGAGTTAGAAAGGGTCAGATCCATCTAATGTTGAAAAGGAGAAACCTGCACAACCAAGTCAAGTTTCCAATGCATGTAGAAAATGATAACTGGTCATCCAGAATTACACTGATGCTTCTTACTTCTTGAGACGAAATGACCATGGAGTTCTCATACTAGATAAGAAGTCCAAGATGCAAACCAGTGGTTTCATGAATGAATAGAAGCTCACTCTTGCATGGGGTGAGCTTCAGGTGGAGGATTGTCATCCATTTTGAGATGTCAGCCAAGCATGCTGAGATGTGGCTGGATACCTGAGTGTCAGAAGTAGGGAAGGGAAACATCAGTTTAAATGTCATCAGCATAACAATGGTATGAAAATCCACGAGTGAGAATAGAAGAGGACCCAGTACTGAACCTTGAGGGACACTAGTGGAGAGCCTGCATTGAGCAAATATGGAACCTCTGTGTTACCTACCCCTCTAAATATGATCTGAACCACTTCCATGCAGAGTCAGTGAGGAGACAGGATAGAAAGAGAAAAGAAACAGGTGAGTGGTTTATGAGAACTGATGAAGAAAGTGAAGGCAGAGGAGAATGATTGGCAAATCTCATCAACCTTCTCAAAGAAGGTGATCATCTTCACAAGTAAGGGAAGAGGGTGGTGGGGATTGAGGAGAGAAGAGAAAATGCTGAAGAGCTTGCAATGTTCAGATGGTGATGCTTCCAGTTTCCATGGGAAGAAGGCTGTTTTTGCAATGGTGACTTCAAGTGAGAGTCTGGGGAGGAGAGACTTGTAGATGTGAAGATGAGTCAAGCTGGAATTTCCTCCTTCTCTCAGCTTTTCTTAATTTTCTCCAGATACTGCACACAATATCTATCAATCAGGGAGCAGGTGGAGAAGATCTTGCAGGTCTGTAGGAGACAGGACAAAGATGTGTACTTGCAGAAGAAAGTTAGGAGAGCAAAAGGAGTCAGGGCTGGGAAGGGTAGACAGGATAGTTGAAACAATAGATGAGGAAGAGATGGTGTGTAGGTTGTGACAGGAGAAGGAAGGACCAGGAGAGATGTCAACAGGAAGAGTAGGGATGGATCGAGTGAAAGATAGAAAGTGATGGTCAGAGTAGTGAATGGGGGTACTTTGGTTTCCAGTGCTGGAGTAGGTTTGATGAAGATCAGGTCCAAGGTGTTGTCAGCTCTTTCTGTCAGTGGAGATTGGTTGAGGGTGAGGTCAAAAGATGATAGAAATGGTAGGAGGCAAGATGACTTCAGCTTGTCCGATGGAAGATTGAAGTCACCGAGGAGGATGAGTGGGGATCCATCAATGGGGAAGAGACTCAGAAGATTGTCTAACTCATCTATGAAGTTGCCTAGAGTATAAGGAGGATGATAGATGACAATGATAAGTTTTACAGGAAAAGATGCAGCAACAGTATGAAATTCAAAAGTCAAGATTGAGAGATGAGGAAAGAAAAGTGCTGTGGAATGCCACTTTTCAGACAAAAGCTAACTTTTGCTGTCATCTCTTCCACTCAGCTTTGGAGAATGCATGTATATAAAGGCAGAGGATAGGTCTGCTGGTCTCACCGAGTTATCTGGAGTGATCCAAGGTTCTGTCAGAGCAAGAAAGTGTAGCGTGTGGAGGCATGCAAGTGCTGAAATGAAGTCTGCTTTCTCGTTGTACTGTACTGTTCCACACGTTAAGATGTGTTTGCAGGAAGAGTGGGGCATAATGATGGAATAGCAGCATTGTAAAGTGGTAAAGGCTTTAATGTCCCAACTTTTTATATAAATGTGTTGGGCCTGAAATGCAGGAATAAATGTATATGATTTTTCAATTATTGTTTTGCAGAGTAATATAGGGGTAAATGCCATTTTCCATTTGCACATGGTGCAACCATGGTGTTACTTCTTCAATGAAAAGCACTCTCCACTGACAAATAAGAAAAAGTTAAAAGGGTTTAGGAAGTGGGTAGCACTGTTCCTTATTCCATTTACTTGCTGGTCCAGGAAATTGAACCAGTGACCTTTTTGTCTCAAGCTGAGACTTTTGTACTTTTGGCAGTGTGGCCAGGTGCCAAGTCCTGCTGAAAAATGAAATATGAATCTATATAAAGCTTGTCAGCAGAGGAAATCCTAAAATGTCCTGCAGGTATGCAAACATAGAAAAATTTCAGTATATGCATTTATGCATTTTGACAACTGCTGCTCTCTTCTACTTTGTGTCAGGATCCGAATGAACTTTTGATAAAATGTACATTCAGCTACTGCATCTGGCTAGAAACCGCTAGGTATGTTGTATATTAACTAGAGCCCGACCAATATATCGGCCGGCCAATATTATCGGCCAATATAGCGTTTAAAAGTCTATCGTGTATTGGACAAAATTTGGCCGATAGGCGCAGAGCAAAACACTTTTGATTTTCCTCGCCAAAAAAATTATGTAATTGCACCGCTGATCCAGCAGAGGGCACCTGCAGACCAAGTCATGTTCAGGTTACGTCCATGCAGCCTGTTGACTGAGCAGCAGCCCAGAGGAGACGCAGAATTCTGAGAGCGACTGACAACTGTGCATCACACTGCTGACCTGGGCATCGTATATTTGTCAATGGTAAGTTTATAAATAGCTTGTGAAATAAACATCAGCAAAAGATTTCCACTCAACTCTCCAACCCGCTTGCCTCAAGCTAAAAGCTTTAGCTACCTGCTAAACTAGCAAGATAGTTTACGAGAGATAATTTAGCATATAACCTTGCTAAAATGAAACCTTAGCCAGAACAATGTAACACACAATGAAATATATCAGTTCTAAGTAATAACATTATTTTTTCCGTGAATTAAATGCATCGTTTGTCTGAAGTAAACTAATCTGATTGAACATGACCGAGAACACAATGCTATTGCAGCTCAATATTAAAACACATTTCTAGTTTAATTTATAACATATAGTGGAGTGAATCATGAAATGAAAAAATAACCAGTGCACTCGTAACACTTGGGTGGGACCAGGTACAGTGGTATGTCAAATCGTTTGGCTTCACGTAATCACAGTACTGCGCCTCAAAACGTATTTTAGCTCTATTTTCTGATTTAAGGCAAAGGGATATGGGGAAGCGCTTAGCAGAGTCTCCGCTGGTACCAGCGTAGAGTCTCGTGACCAGCTTGCATTAGTTGATTTCTGATCAGAACGTGGCGAGCTGCGAGCCACTAGCCAGTAGCTATTGCAGCAGAGTAGTTGCAGTCAGGCTTTATAGCCCCCGTCTGTTCTCACAGAAGCCATAGCAAGCCCCCCCGCTCAGCACGCAGTCAGTCTTCGGGCTCTTGCGCCTAAATCCAGGGTAAAGCACTCTTATCAACTTCATAAAAGATTCTAGTATATTCAGCCCCTCGTGTGTATTCAATCAATCAATCAATCAAATTTTATTTATAAAGCGCTTTTTACAACTATTGTGCCACAGGTATTGTGCCTGTCCGTGTGTGCGTATTCATGGTAACGCGCAGGTGCTGTGCAGCTAGAGATTTTTTCTCATATGTTGTTGTGCGGACAGAGATAACAGAACAGCTAGATATGTTACCACTTACTTACCAGTAACTTGTATGCTGCTTGTCCTGACTAACAGACATAGACATAGAGCAGTATTTGACCTTTATTAAATTATTGACCTTTATTTATTATTGACCTTTATTAAATTATTGCACAGTACTGTTCCCTGAATGTTTTGTTTTCAGGCATATGTAAAAGATTGACGACATGTTTTTATTTTATGTATTTTTCTAAAAGGTTGTAAAATGTGCAGTTGTGTTTGTTCTAAACAGGTCTTCAATATATGTTAAAATATTAGTAATTTTTGTTACATTATTTATTATGTTCAAGTCAAGCACTGTTTTACTTTTGACAGTAAAAGTATTTGAAACAAGTTATATGTTAAATCTTCATTTCCATTTATATGTATATAAATTAATACAAATTAAAAAAAAATATCGGCCGATATATCGTTATCGGCATTTTCTTCCTCTTTATTATCGGTATCGTATCGGCCACCCAAAAATCCATATCAATCGGGCTCTAATTTTAACTTCTCCATTAATGGGGCTAATTACCTGGGGCCTCATGTACAAAGACTTGCGTGGATTTCTTACTGAAACCTGGAGTACGGACAAATCCAGAAAATGGCGTAAGCAAAAAAAAATCCGGATGTATCAAACCGTGCTTACACCGGAATCCACACACATTTTCTTTTGTACGTCCCAGTCAACATGGAATTGAGCGCACATGAAAGAGTGGCTGACTCCTTCTGTGATATGCCCCCCTATACATATGCAAATTCATTTAAATATGCCCTGCACCTGAGGAGTTTCCTCTCTGATCTATCACAAACCATGTCTAAACGGGGAAAGAAGAGGAACTTCACCGAATGTGAAGTGGAGACGCTCCTGAAAGAGTTAGAGGCGCGGAAGAGATGTTTGTTTGGCACGCTGTCCTCTGGCAATACGGCAAAGCGCAAAAGGTCTGAGTGGGACAGCGTGTGTGAAGCTTTAAATGCTGTGGGGTCAGAACAGCGCACACTGGCAGAAATAAAAAAAAAAAGTGGTCAGACATTAAGGTGGATGTGAAGCGCAGGCTGACTGCACATTGCCAGAGTGTGACCCAAACAGGCGGTGGGGCAGGAGATATCGAACTCACTCCATTTGACCAGAGAGTTGCCGGTATTGTGGGTGACACGGCCCTCACCGGCGTGGCGGATCTCAATGTGGGGGATTCGGATTGTACACAAAGTAAGCATTTATTTCTATAAGTCACTGTTGATTGGACATGTCATAAAATATTATGTTTTCATACTGGTGACATAAGAATAAAAAGTCTCAGTCATTTTTGTTTTTACTCATTTTATTTCCCTTTCAGGGACTGAAACCGGAGAGGACACGCAGTCTCAGCTTGCTGTCACAGAGACCTCCAGGGCGCCCCACCTGCCAGCAGCTGATGTCCGTCTAACCGGCCGTGTCCTGACGATGGCTGTCCTGCAGTCACAGGAGGAGATTGTGAGGGGAATCCGTGAAATTAATACACATCTAAAAAATATCAGTGATGCGCTCACTAGCATCAGCAACTCAATAAAAGAATTGGTTAAAAAACGAATGCTGTCTCTTACCTTTTTATATCGTAGCTATGATTTGTTGCCTTGCTTGTGTGCCACCTGGGTTAGGCTGCGCAGTAATTTGTCCTGGCTCTGGGTCCGCTGGTTGCTCCACCACCTCTAACAATGGCACGGCATACCTGTGCGCAACATTGTGCAGGGCCCCACATGCCCTCACAATACGACACACCTTCTCTGGCCGATACAGGAGCATTCCCCTGGTTCTGTCCAGGCAGCGCCACTGGCTTTTCAGCTGCCCAATCGCCCTCTCCACGACTGACCGGGTGCGAGAATGGAGAGAATTATATCTCCGCTCCCACTCAGTCTGTGGATTGCAAAGGGGGGTCATCAGCCACGTCTTGAGGGCATATCCGCTGTCTCCTAAATAATTTAACAATTACCCATGTTTTAAATTAATTATTCTAAGCTGCAAATGTCAAATGCTTTTATGTAAATGCTTTAAATTTGTTGCTTACCAAGAAGCCACCCATCATGCACTCTGCCAGCTTGTAATCTTATCCCAACCATGCTGTTTGTAAGGATGTATGAGTCATGGGTTGATCCAGGCCACAGTGCCACTACATTAGTAAGGCACATTTTTGCATCACAGATTATTTGCACATTTATGGAATGAAGGTGCTTTCTATTCACATCAGCAAATTCCTCCTCAGATGGTGCCTTTATAGCAATGTGTGTGCAGTCGATCGCTCCGATTACATTAGGGAAACCGGCTATCGCTGCAAATTGTGCTTTAATGTTTGCCTGGTCAACCGCATCATATGGGAACTTTATATACCTAGCTGACATGCAGATGATCCCATCCAAAACAGCTGGCATGGCACGGCTCAAAGATGACTGGGATATCCCCAACCGGTCTGCCAGTTCTCTTTGCAATGAGCCAGTTGCCAGGAAGCCGAGCGTTGTCAGCACCTGTAAAGGAACTGGCAATGCACCACTCCTCGCCATTTCTCTCTCCAAAACTGGACCCAACTCAGCACAGAGTTCAAAGAGGACAGCTCTTGGAAATCTGAAACGGCTTATAAGCCAGTCATCATCATGGGCCAAAAAATCATAATGGTCACGGAAAACGCGCTCTCAATATCTTCCAGTAATGCCAACGCTGCCATCTCCCAAGAACTCCAGTGCAACATTTCATGCATGTTTATATAATCTAGGCTAAGTGGAAACATGTTGAATGATTATTTCAGTAAGGCAATGAAATTGTCTGATTAATTTACTGTTTAATTGTCTGATTAATTTACTTTATTTTACCCTATAAGGGCTTACTACAATTACTAAAATTTCAATGCATCACCTCTAAGTGTCGCCAAATGACAAAAACACATTAGAAACATACGTACGCCTGAAATGAAAGTACTGTGGGGGTACGTACTTTCTCATGTTCAAGTCACATTTAGTACATCTGACCGTGAGCGTGAAATATAGCATATGCATAGTTTTTGTACGTACACACCTTTAGTACATGAGGCCCCTGATCATTTATTATTTACAGCTGTTAATGTTCTCACTTTGTAGTGCCCTAGGGCACTTATTTCCAGTCATATAAGACCAGCCTCCTGTCTTTTTGTATGAGGAAAGACATATATTTGTCAAAATAAAGAAAACATTTATGTTTGCAAAACCTTTGCACTGCAATTGATTTTGTCTAATTGAAAACTTTTCTCTGACCCCCTCTTCTACCCCTAACCACCCCCCCTTCACATTCATGTCCCTTCCCTCTTTTCTTTTCCACTCTCACAGGCATTAGCTGACCTGGTTCAAACTCACCTGAGGTCTAATGAGCTGTGTTCTCGGCAGCTGACCCTTCGATGTCCTCTGTGTGTGAACCCCACCTGCGGGCAGACTAAGGACTTCTTTACAAGCCAGAAACTCTGATCTTTACCACTCATGGCTATGAGGGAAATCTAGTACAATTTATCTAAAACAAAGAGCTCTGAACAGAACAAAAATCCTTTTGCTCTTATTAATAGGTCCCATCCCTGTGCTCATGGAATGGACCAAACCCACTAGCTGCTGATGTGCAGACATATTGTTTAAATCAATCATTTTCAATCAGCTGTAAGGATGGGGCTCATGGAGAAATGTTTCTGGATTGTACGGTCATCTGCATGGCCTTTCCAAACCTGGAACTGAGCACAGCAGGTTTTACATTTTCTTTTAACGTTCCTCTGATTATTTCAGAGTGTTTGTGCCTGTCCATGTCTGCAGTAGAGAAGCCAAGATCTATCTGCCCTTAAACTAAAGCTTCCTCTTCTTCTCCTTTTCAATTATTTTCCCCTGGAAACCTACAGTTTGCAGCTAGATAATAAAAATGTGAAAAATATAGTTTTCTTTTAGATACTTTCAGATGGATTTGGGGGAACATATAATTAATTACATTGTCAAAAGTTCTGTGAATAATCATTTGTAAAAGGTTGTGCACCCCTTACAATTTGTGAATTTTCTCATTGCAAAAGGTTAACACATCCTCTAGAGAGAACAGTGAAATGTTTTTTTTTTTTTTTTTACATTTTAGTACGCAATTAGTTTTTTTTTTTTTTGCTGAATTTAACTAATCAAGGGGGGACATTAAATAAAATTAATAGTAATAAATAAGTAAGTTAATTCATGCTTATTTTTCCCAGTTTATTTAATAAATATTTGATACACTGCCAATTTTGCAAGTTTTCCCACCTACAAAGAATGGAGAGGTCTGTAATTTTTATCGTACACTACAAATGAGAAAGATATACATTGTATTTTTTAATTATTAATTTGCATTTTATTGCATGAAATAAGTATTTAATCACCTACCATTCAGCAACAACTCTGGCTCTCACAGACCTGTTAGTTTTTCATTAAGAAGCCCTAGTATTCTTCACTCATTACCTTTATTAAATGCATCTGTTTGAACTTGTTACCTGTATAAAAGACCGTTTCAGCTTCCTCCAAAGATTTTCTTTTGGGTTCAGGTCTGGAGACTGGCTAGGCCACTTCAGGATCTTAAAATGCTTCCTATGGAGCCACACTGTAGTTTGTTGGCTCTGTGTTTTGTCACAAGCTGTGTTTTGAGTCATTGTCCTGCTGAAAGACTCAGATACAATCCATGCTTTTGCTTAATCTCAATGCTCTTACTGAGGGAAGGAGGTTGTTGGCCAAAATCTCACTATATATGACCCCATCCATCCTCCTTTCAATACAGTGCAGTCATGCCTGTCCTCTTTGCAGAAAAGCACCCCCAAAGTATGTTTCCATCCCCATGCTTCACAGTTGGGATGGTGTTCTTGGGGTTGTACACATCCTTCTTCTCAGTGAATGGAGTTGATACTAAAAAACTCTTATTTTGGTATCATCTGATCACATGACAATCTGCATTGCCTCCTCTGAATCATCCAGATGGTAATTGGTGAATTTCAAATGGGCCTGGACATGTGCTGGCATGAGCAGGGGGACCTTGTGTACCCTGCAGGATTTTAAACAATGATGGCATAATGTGTTTCTAATGTGGTCCCAGCTCTCTTCAGGTCATTGACCAGGTCTTCCTGTGTAGTTCTGGGCTGATTCTTGACCTTTCTCATAATCATCCTTACCACACAAGACGTGATCTTGCATGGAGCTCCAGACCAAGGAAGATTGTGTTTCTTCCCATTTTCTAATGATTGTGCCAACAATAGTTGCCTTCTCACCAAGCTGCTTGCCTATTGTCCTGTAGCCCAT
Source organism: Crenuchus spilurus (assembly GCA_036984385.1). NCBI lineage: Eukaryota > Metazoa > Chordata > Actinopteri > Characiformes > Crenuchidae > Crenuchus > Crenuchus spilurus. The sequence continues at coordinate 11,976 of BRDA01093356.1, forward strand.
CCCAGCCTTTTGCAGGTCTACAATTTTGTTCCTGATGTCCTTAGACAGCTTTTTGGTCTTGGCTATGGTGGAGAGGTTGGAGTGTGATTGACGGGGTATCTTTTATACAGGTAACAAGGTCAAACAGGTGCAATTAATCCAGATAATGAGTGCAGAATTTGAGGGTTTCTTAAAGAAAATCTAACAGGTCTGTGAGAGCCGGAATTCTTGCTTGTTGGTAGGTGATCAAATGCTTATTTCATGTAATGAAATACAAATTAATTATTTAGAAATAATGTGATTTTCTGGATTTTCTTAGATTGTCACTCACAGATGTGTACCTATGATAAAAATGACAGACCTCTCCATTCTTTGTAGGTGGGAAAACTTGCAAAATCGGCAGTTTATCAAATACTTATTTTCCCCACTGTAAATGGTAACTGCATTACATGCGGAGTGGTTTGTTTTCTGTCAAGGAACAGTCATTTTCACTTAGAAAAGCAATAGAACACGTCATTTTACCTGGGGTGCACAAACTTTTGCATAAGACTGCATTTATAACGCTTGTTCCCTACCAAAAATGATGCATCTTGATCTGTAGTGACCAGAGTTTCATCTACATGAATGATTGATAACTGAGGAAACATGCCTCAATGACATCTACTGGGGACCTGTGTTCTTTACACAGCTGCATATTTTTTTAATGGCAAACTCCATTGTAACTGACTTAACTCAGCAGCACCACTTAGGGGATTAATATGCAGCCAACACATTACATCATGTGCCTTTTTCTGGCTCCTGGAGGACTCCATGGATAAACTTAGCTTATTAAGTGCTTTATGTTGTATGAACAACAATCGCAATACCAGGTTTTAGTATTTGTTCATACTTGTAGAACTTGAATGTGGTATATAATTTTTCTTATTTAAAGTCTGATAATACAGGGTGCCCCAGAGGTAAGGAAACACCCCATATAAAATGGTTTTGTAGACAGTGATGTAACAAATACAAAAGCATGGGGGAAGGGGGAAACCTGTTAGTCAGTCACCAACATGGATCATCTTGAATGCAGCCAGCTTGGATTCAACTTTAGTTTTACAAATGGGAAGATACAGTAGGTGTGAGATGCATCAAAATGGTAGAAAAATTCACTAGTAAAGCATTAGCGTGCTTCATATGAAAAGTTTATTTGATCTCGGGTTAAAACATTGATTTTTCTTTTGTACAAATAACGTGAAGGACGGCATTATTGGAGATTATCTTGATGTGCAGTTTCCCCAAAAGTGGATTGGTCATATGGGTGTAATTGAATCGTCACCACATTCTCATGATCGAAGCCCTTTGGATTTCTATCTGTGGAATCATGTCAAGGCACTTTTTTACTCTATGAAGTTACAGAATGTTGTTCATCTTAAAGACATAATTATTGTGCTAGCGTTCAGTCAGATTTTTTTTACTGGAAATTAATTAAGAATGTGCGAAAAGAAAAGCCATAACACTTGAACATGGTGGACAACATATTGAACATTAATTTTCTGGTTTCATTTAAAATCAGTTTTACTATGAGAATGAATAAGGTTACCTTGACATAAACCACTGTTTTTTTTTTTGATGAAGTCGGATCTCAGACACTTACCTTCCCATTTGTAAAACCAAATACAACATGGTTGTATTCAAGATGGCCATCATTTTGGTGACATGGCCTATCAGGTTTCCATGTTCTCCCAGTTTGTCTGAAATTGGATCACTGCCAAAAAATAAATACATTTTATATGGGCATTTTCTTGTTTTAAAAGACACCTTGTAGTTTGCTGTGTATGCATTTGAGGGTTGGTTGACACCACAACCAAAATAAAGAGCTGAGGTATATAAGGTGTTTATTTAAACTAATTTTCAGTTCAGCTGTTTAGTATACCTGCTGCATATTTCTTTGTAAGGCAAAATTGGTCTTCCGGCGTTGGCCAATAAGGGAGTGGGAATGAGTTCACCCAGTGTAGCATATTCTGTATTTTTGGCATTACATTTTTTTTCCACCCACCACCCCTCTCGCTCATTGATTCACTCACTCATTCAGTCAGTTTCTCTCTCTCTCTCTCTCTCTCTCTCTCTCTCTCTCTCTCATATGTGTTCTGTATTGGTCATTCTCTCTCCTTTTCTGTCTCATTTATTCTATCTCTATCCCTCGGCATGTCCAAGCTACTGTTGATTAAGCTGAGAGAAATTGGTTGTCCTGAACCCAGTAACCCCTTAGAGGAGTGTGTGTATGTGAGGGATGCTCCGGGGGCCAGCGAGAGCCTCCCGGTAATTGAAAAGTGAGGATGCCAGCTCTACTGAGTAGTGTGACCTCTAATTGAGAGAGGAGCGATTGATTTCTCCAGTGTGAGAGAAACCGAGAGAGAGATGGGAGGAAAGAATAGGAATGGTTTATCAGTGAAGGAGGGGACACAGAAAAGTTAAAGAATGAACATTGATTCTCATGAGGCGGGGAAAGACTGACTGGGGGAGGTATACAAGAAAAAGCTGATTGACGGGAGGAATAGGTGGGTAAAGAGAGAGAACAATAGCATATACAACAAAAATGTATTGGCCTTAAATCATCCTAAATCTGATATTTCCATTATGAGATATGAGAAAAAGGTTGAATTAGGGTGACCATATGTCCTGTTTTTCTAGGATCCTAAAGTGCCCTGGATTTGGCTTTGATTTTCCATTGACATTTGCTTTCTGCAGTCTACGTTGTGCTGCCTTTTGTCTCCAGTGTCCTTACAGCAGTCACATAACATTTTAGATATATTGACCAAATGAAACTTTTTTTTTTTCTGAGGATACAATATGCAGTTTATTTCAGTTTTGTAGATACAACAAAACAAATGCACGCTAATATTTTCCTGTTTGTAACCAGATTTTAGGAGATGCTTTCACTGTCAATGCATATAACCTTTATTCATTTTGAAAACCTCCAAAAGGTTCTTGGGAGATCTTTGAGTTGTTCTTTGGGTTATTCCACAAAATGTTTAAAGTGTCCCCAAGAACAAAGCCTTTGCAAAGGTTCTTTGAAAAACCTTTAGTCTTTACTTGAAACATAAATCCATTAATGCCCATAAATGATCTTATTGGAACATAATGTGTAGTACATTATTGGTTTCTTGTGATGAACTGAACTCAAATTAGTTTTGGATCTAAGCAGGCTTGCTGAAGTATGCACATGTATCTTATATTGTAAGCCTTGTATGTTGACTACTATGTTAAAATGTATCTTTTATGTTTATTATTTCTTTTTATGAGCTTTTAATGGGACAGCAAGAAAACATTATTAAGATTATGTAAAATGTACAGTACTGTGTAAAAGTGGCTGGCACCTAAAACGTTTTCAGAAGTTATTTTTCTAGGCAGTAAGTGTTTGTTCACTCAGAAATAATGCATACAAATACCATTAATATAGTAAGTATCAATGTTCTGTATGTGAATGTGTTGGTATAAATCTTCTCATGACTGCATTATTTGTATCATCCCATACCTGGTTTGGCTGTTTGGTATCTTAGGTGCATTGTGGTATTTTTAGGTCTGATACAATAACAAATAATTAACTGAAAAATCTCTGCAGGCCGATAGTGATACTGATCATTTAAACAATTCAAGTTCTGTTATGTCCATTACAGGAAGTCTCAGATTTTCCAGCAATGGATGCTGTGGGCTCTAGAAGGAGGAAAATTCATTCTTTTTGTACATATTAGTTGAATTATTAGCCATAATGGGGCAGATGGTCATGATATTGTTTTTCCATGATATGCAAATATATATCACATGCCAATATATCATGCATCCCTATCAGTACTTTATGCTAGATCAAGTGTACACCTGATAAAATTGAACAAATCCATGCAAGGGACATGCTGAGGGACATTGAGGAACATCTGAAACCCAACTTATTTAGATTGTCACAACATATCAACTACCGTTTTAAAACTACAAACTCTTGTTAGTTGTTGGTGTATTTGTCCATTTGCATTTATGATTTAATGTGTTTTTATAAACAAACTTTTATTAAGATGATTGAGAAATAGTTTTGAAAAATGAGTGTAGGTGCATTTTGCATAGTACTGTACAAGTTCTTGCTATCAGGATGCTTCTTGATATTGCCAATGCCACTGAGATCTTACTTTGACTTTTTATGTGTCATGGATTGTTATATTTTTCTGTCTGTGTGTCGAGGTGTTCTAATACTATGTTTTTAAGCAGTCTGTGAAAGAAAGACTGTAGAGTTGTTTGCGTTGACAGCAGAACCATCTGACATTGCGAGACATTTAACATTTTTTTTCTTTTTTTAGCATTGGATTGTTACTCAGGTTGTTTGTAGTTAATGTTCTGATTGAGTAATTGTGATGACACTCCTCCAGATATTCTGCTGTTCATTCAAATGGTTCTATATCACATTTTATGTAGTCATATTTTGGTACAGCTGCAGTTTATTATTTGTCTCTCAAAGATAACTGCCCTATGCATCTTCCAATACTGACTGTACACAGACATATCATTTTCTTCTGGACTGTTTTAATTAGATTGGACAGGCCTAAGAAATTGTTGGCAGAGCACTTTTTTTTTACTTAATTTCCAGACTGAGATGTTTGTCATCTTCACATATAACAATGTGAAGGCAGCAAACAAGCCTGATTAAATGTGACACTGCAGCTTATTGAATATCCCAAGTAGAGACCACATGAAAAGATTTCAGTGTACAAGTGCAACCATTTAGAATGTTGAACTATGATGTTTGAGATTCAAGCTGACTTCTAGAGGCTGACGGCCTTATTGCGCACTTCAAGAAGCTGGCATGTTGATTATAGCATTGCACTGAATGTTAAGATCTTTTGTTTTCTATACCTGTTTGAAAAATAAAATTGAGAAATATTTGTCAATTTGTGGTTTGAAATAGACACATTTGTCTGAAAATCACTCAAAGAGATGTGCAGGTGAGTTAGAATAAGTGACTTGTAACTTGTATATGGTCCATCAACGTTGATCTTCTAGAAGCAGTAAACTCCCTCCAAAACAAATGTCTCAAAATACCACATCCCCTGCCACCTTACAAGACACACACACATCCACTATTCTTTGCCCTCCAGTATCCCTCAGACTCAGGAGAGCTGCAATACCACACCTGGACATAGGACACATCTCAGTATCAGAAGTTCTAATCTATTGCCATGCAAACACACACCTGCAAGCAATGACTGTGTTGTAGCCTGGGTCATAAAAGCTCCTGTATTCTCAGATTGGTTGTGGGGTATTGCTGGTTCACATTGTTGTAAGCTGCTGCCTTACCATTGTCTACCACTAGGTTAGACATTCTACTCAGAATTGTGGCTGAAAGACTGATGGACAGGGACTGCCAGTGGGTTTCATGATTTGTGCATGTTATTCACTTCACTTCCTAGCGAGAATTGCTCCTAGAAGTCAGTGTAGGCCCTTCACAATCAGTTTCTAAAAGAGCTTTCTCCAGGGAACTACATATTATTAAAATATGGAGCAGAGTGGCATGCAAGAGTCCTTTACTCACTTCTGCTCACGTTGCCTGGTTACAGTTTGAGAAGAGAAACAAAAAATGGACTGTTCAAGATTAGACATTTTCTGGTGAGAGGAATCTTGTTTCTGCATGAATGTAAATGATGCTATGTGCTGTGTTCATCGTTGCCCTCAGGAAACTTTCAATGAGGATGATACAAGGTGAGATTCAAGCTGGTAGAGGTTCTGATGCTGTGATGTTCTGGGGGTGTTTTAATTATGCAGAAATGGGTCATTTTGGTTGAGGTGACAGTGAATTTGAATCAAACTGCCTACATTAAGCCAGTGGACAAACAGCTTTTCCATTTGCTCATCATCTTCTAGTGGAACATCCCTGTATTCCAAGATGACAACTCTCAGATTCACAGGGCTGCAATTGTGATTGACTGGCACAATGAACAATCTGCAGCATTCACACATCTGAACTGGTCAGCAAAATCCCCAGATTTGAATCCTGTTGAAAATCTGTGGGACTCCCTGCAATGAGTAAAACATCAGGGAAGGCATCCACAAAATTCTTTGTGCAATTGTTTGGCACCTTTTTGGCTGAACATTGTCACCTACATCTAGAAACTTGTCCACTCCATGCCAAGTCAAATTGTAGCTGTTGCTGTTTGAGTCCAAATGCTACATATGCCTACAGATGTAACTGACATTGCACATTGTTAAAGTTGTTTGACATTGAGTTGACTTTCACTGAAAATAATTAATAAAATAGCTGTTGGTTACATCAGTCCAATCCATTTTATCAAAAGAGTCTTTTAACTTGTTTACATGAGCAAATGTTTAATGTTCAGTTTGAGCAGGGAATTAAAGATATAAACAAATCAGAATTTTCAGCAAACCTTCACCAAAAACATAACCATAATCTTCAATTTAATCTTTAAGTTCTGATGGCTGTCAATGTGTCTCCACAAATGGATGGCTAGTTTTGGGGGGGATTGAAAAACACTTCTGAGTTTTGTTTCAAGTATTTTACTTAAATCTCTGGTTTTGATTACTTTAATTGCTGAAAGGTTTTGACTTTTCACGACGACCAAAATGCATAATTTGGTTGGATTCTAGGGCAAATATTTTTTTCCTTTTTCTCAGCAGTGCAATCCTAAGCATTTGGCTTTCTTCACTAGAAACTGTCAACATTTGCTTTGATGTCTGTGTAGCACTTGACAGAGGTAGGTCTGTGATTTGGAACAAAGCCATATTTTTTAATGCCGCACCTTATCTCTGCTCACCCATCTCCCTCACAGTTAATGGGAAGCCAAATGTCAGTGGATAAGAGTTGGATATGAATGTTGGTTGCCCTAGCAACTGAGGGGTGAAGGGGCCGGAGAGGGAGAGAAAGAGGGCAGTTTGACAGAAATCAAAGAGAAGCCACTTGAAAATGGCTGAAAAGGTTGCAGAGTGTGTGTGCGCATGTGTTTCCACTCTCTGATCCATACATAGTGGAGTTACTTAGACACTATGCATAGGATCAGTTTGGTCCGATTTTTCATCCCAAACTTGATGTAATGCCATTTTTGCATCATACTGGTGTTCATAATTATGTGAACATCCATCTTTCTCATCTTCACAATTAAAGACAAGCGGAATCTAACCGAACACAGTTGTACTGCTTGTTTCTTCTACTGAGCACACTGAATAAATATCTAAAGTGTGTAGGTTAAAAAGCTGAACTCTTTGAAGTCACTTCCACCAAACTATTCTTATAACTGCAAATAAGTTTTGCACAATATCGAGGAATTCCTGCAAATGTTTCAGTTCTTCAGTATTTCTGGGATGTGCACAACCCACTCAGGTTTATAGACGATGGAGCAGATGGATGCCAGTGTCTCGAGGAGCTCCCATGTATCTTCTGGCTCTCTCCTTTTAGGTAGGCTGTTCTAGATAGTTCTGCCAGAGTCATTAGCAACACCCTGATAAGTCTCATAAACCTTGTACTTTACAAACTGAAACAGAACTAATTCCATCTCTGTCTCTGTCTCTGATTGCTCACCAGTCCAGCTCAATGTTGATGAAAAATTGAATTCTATCTGCATGATGTCACTTTTTAGACCAGATGCCCACAAACAACCAACTACTGTGACCTGTTCCAGATGCCCAACACTACTGACAACCAAGTTTATATGGACTTTACTGGCTGCTACCTTTATCATTCCTGTTTCAGTACTGTCACTATGTCAGTACACCTGAACACTACAACAGCAATATACAGTGAGTAAAATAAGTATTTGAACACCCTGTGAATTTGAAAGTTCTCCCACTTAGAAATCATGGAAGGGTATGAAATGTTCATCTTAGGTGCATGTCCACTGTGAGAGACATAATCTAAAAGAACAAATCCGGTAATCACAATGTATGATTTTTTAATCACTTATTTGTGTGTAACTGCTGCAAATAAGTATTTGAACACCTGCCAATCGGCAGACATTCTGGCCCTCAAAGACCTGTTAGTCCGCCTCTAAAAAGTCCACCTCCACTCCACTTTTTATTCTAAATTAGAAGCAGCTATTTGAGGTCAATAGCTGCATAAAGACACCTGCCCACCCCACACAATCAGTAAGACTCCCAACTTCTAACATGGCTAAGACCAAGAGCTATCCAAAGACACCAAAAACAAGATTGTAAACCTTCTCAAGGCTGAAAAGGGCTACGGGGCAATTGCCAAGCAGCTTGGTGAAAAAAGATCAACTGTTGGAGCAATTATTAGAAAATGGAAGAAGCTAAACATGACTGTCAATCTTCCTTGGACTGGGGCTCCATGCAAGATCTCACCTCGTGGTGTATCAGTGATCTTAAGAAAGGTGAGAAATCAGCCCAGAACTACATGGGAGGAGCTGGTCAAAGACCTGAAGAGAGCTGGCACCACTGTTTCCAAGGTTAATGTGGCTAATACACTAAGACGTCATGGTTTAAAGTCATGCATGGCAAGGAAGTTTCCCCTGCTTAAATCAGCACACGTCCAGGCCCATTTTAAGTTTGCCCATGACAATTTGGATGATCCAGAGGAGTCATGGGAGAAAGTGATGTGGTCAGATGAGACCAAAATATAACTTTTTGTTCTTAATTCCACTCGCCGTGTTTGGAGGACTAAAAATGATGAGTACCTTCCCAAAAACACCATCCCTACTGTGAAGCATGGGGGTGGAAGCATCATGTTTTGGGGGTGTTTTTCTGCACATGGGACAGGACGACTGCCCTGTATTAAGTAGAGGATGACTGGGGCCATGTATTGCAAGATTTTGGGGAACAACCTCCTTCCCTTAGTTAGTTAGAGCATTGAAGATGGGTCGTGGCTGGGTCTTCCAACATGACAATGACCCAAAGCACACAGCCAGGATAACCAAGGAGTGGCTCTGTAAGAAGCATATCAAGGTTCTGGAGTGGCCTAGCCAGTCTCCAGACCTAAAACCCTATAGGAAATCTTTGGAGAGATCAAACTCCGTGTTTCTCAGTGACAGCCCAGAAACCTGACTGATCTGGAGAAGAGTGTGGAGGAATGGGCCACAATCCCTGCTGCAATGTGTGCAAACCTGGTGAAAAACTACAGAAAACATTTGACCTCTGTAATTGCAAACAAAGGCTAATATTAACATAGATTTTCACGTGTTCAAATACTTAGTTGCAGCAGAAACACACAAATAAATTATTAAAAAAATTATACATTGTGATTTCCAGATTTTTTCTTTTAGATTATGTCTCTCACAGTGGACATGCATCTAAGATGAAAATTTCAGACCCCTCCATGATTTCTAAGTGGGAGAACTTGCTAATTCGCAGGGTGTTCAAATACTTATTTTCCTCACTGTAGGATTATGTGATTTATCAAGAACTTATTAGTTGACCAGAGGAGGATGGGTCCCTCATGTGAGTCCGGTTCCTCCTAAGGTTTCTTCCTCCAGCTCTGAGGGAGTCTTGCCACTGTCACCGTTGGCTTGCTCACTGGTGATTTGGTGTTTTGTTATTACTAACCCTGTAAAGCTGCTTTGTGACATCAGTTGTAAAAAGTGCTATTTTAGATACATTTGAGTTGACTAGATTTGACTTGACTCTTCAAGTCATACCACAGCATCTCGATAGGGTAAAGATGAGCACTAATTTGGCATTTAAAAAAACAAATCTTTATTTTTTTTGCTTTGAATTATTGTATTGTTGCATCACCCAATGTATCTTCAACTTGAGATCATGGATTGCTGCCCTTATGTTCTCCAGCCACATTTATTTATTTTTTTCCTCAATGACTGCAAGGTTCAAGCAAAGCATTCCCAAACCATAATGCTTCCCCAGGGGCGGGCTGGGGTTGAAATTCAGCCCGGGAGCTTGGTTTGGAGAGGCCTTTTATACGATCGTACAACGGACAAATCTTAATTTTAAAACGAGAGCTTTATTTGCTTTTTAGAGCTTTATTGTCTTTTTGTGTTCAGCTACAGATTATTTGTGCACCTATAGAGTAACACTGCTGACAGGCCACCTTTAATGTTCTTTGTGCCCTGAACACATCCAAAAACACAAGAACACACTATATTCCAAGTCTGGGATAGCAGTCCTTGCTAACCTGCTATAGTCTTGCTTGATCCCTCGTCACTGCCCTTGGACCCTCCATCAATTAAAATCAGTTAATTTGGCACATTTGGCTGCAACCTGCATCAACTTTTTCTTTTTTTTCTCACAAAGTTTTTCAGCCCCACCTATCTCTTTCTCCTTTCTCGCTCGTATCAGACTGACTCAGTGTGACGTTGATGGGAAGTTCGGCTCTTTCGGCTCCCAAACGGCTCTTAATTTATTATCATCTGCAGCCTCATATATTTTAGCTTAACTTGGCAAATATTAATGTTTTGTAAGATAAATCCTTATGCATTCAGTGTTCCCTATATAAGAAGCCTTGTACTTGCTTGATTTTATGCATTTGTTACGAAAGCAGGCATTCTTACTTTTGTATAATATTTGAATCAAACTTTTAGTTTTTATTTAACACAGAAACAAACGATAAAACACTGCCAAAAATCTACCAAACAGACCCATAATAATAATGTTAATAATAATAATAATAATAATAATAATAATGTATTATTTATTATTATTATTTATTGTCTTGCCTTTCACCTCTCTTATGTCATGCTGGCTGGGCTGTTGTGTTTGCAGCCCCTCCTGATGAAAAACGGCTGTCAGGGAAGAGCCAGCTACTGTCATTCACTTCAAAGAGCTCTTAGAGCCGAAACGTTCGTGACTGGCCATCACTGTCTGCACCTGAGGCCGCGAGAAAGCTGCTGTGCTTACTTGGGTAAAAAAAAATCTTATGACCGGCCGGTTCGGCTTGGAAATGACCGGCCGTTCGGGAACCCTCCCGAACCTCCCGATGGCCACCTTCACAGTTGGTATGATATTTGGTGTTGGAGTGTACTGCTGGAGTGTTGGGCAGCTGTGGCCTAGTGGTTAAGGATCTGGTCTGGTAACCTGAAGGTCGCTGGTTCAATCCCAGGGCAGGTCACGACTGAAGTGCCTTTGAGCAAGACACCTAACCCCCAATTGTAAGTCGCTTTGGATAAAAGCGTCTGCTAAATGCTTCAAATGTAAATGTACTGTTTTTGTCCTTTATAGAAAGCATTTTGCTTTTGTTTATTTACTTACTTTTTCTTGCCTGCACTGTGGAAATTGAATTAATATGTTAAAAAAAGAGAGTAACAGCACAACTGTTTTTTTATATTATTATAGTCAAGATTTTGTCTGTATTAACTTCACAATTATCATCTAAGTAATTCCAAAAGTTTCATTTACATTTTATTCCAGCTGTTAGGTGTGTTACTTGTGAACTGCTTTTAATACAGGGCAGTCTATTGGAACAGATATCCTGTACATTACTTGTTTAATTAAATGATAGAGATTGGAAAATGATCACTTCTTATAGATTATTGTAGATGGTATGGAGCTCTATAATAAAAAAGACACAAATAAAACAACCACAGTGATTGCTTGATGTGAATGAATCAGCCGTTTATTTGATATTAATAGCAGAATATACAGCACTACCATCTGATGATAGTGGGAGTGAAAACAAGAGGTACCAAAGGGAATGAAAAATGACCAAAAAAAAAAAAATAAACAAGGTCAGAAGCTTGATGCAGACAAATTACTAATGCCTGTAGCAGTAGTAGAGCATAATGTGGTAAACAGCAAAGAGAAGCAGTACACAAACAGAACCATCTGGAGAGGTCTGGGATGTTTTTTTTCTGCTTAAATATTTTAAAGTGCCCAATACAACTTTGAACAATATTTAAAAACTCCAATGTATGTATGCAGTTGTTGAAACATGTAACACTGGTACATATGGATTTTTTATTATTAATTACATTATTTTCTTTCTTTTTTTTTTTTTACTTAAACAACAATATTAATATTGCAAAGATGAGAGGCACACATACTAATTGGAGACCCTAACTGACTATGGGAGTTTCATACACTGAGGATGTTTTTTTTCTTTCCTAAAGAAATAAGATCTGGAATGCAATGTTCGCTCAAAAAAAAAAAAACCCCTACATACTAAAATACATGCAGACAGATCAAAGGCTGTCATAATGATTTACCTCAGTTGTGTAAATATTCCATAATGAATATAAAAAATAAAGTTTTGGGATGTCTTATAGCCATGGCATGATAGGTAAAAGTAATTTAGGTGGGCATGAATACATTTAAGAGGATTGTAAGAAGTGACATGGCATTATGTATGTAGTGTAATGGGGTATCTAAAATAAAACCATGCATTTGTCTTATGATAGCACAAAACTGATCATTTAGTTTGATACACTGCAAAAAAGTATGCCTTAAAAAGTGAAACCACCATAAGTCTTATCTGAATAAACATATGAGATGTTTAAGCACATTACAAGATATATATATATATATATATATATATATATA
>BRDA01093360.1:0-20866 GCA_036984385.1 Crenuchus spilurus
TTATAGAGTAATTCAGTTACTAACTAAGTTACTTTTTTAACAAGTAGTGAGTAACTATAACTAATTACTTTTTAAAAGTAACGTTCCCAACACTGGGTATCAATGCATCTAACACCTCCAACCAGACCCACAAACTGTTTAGGTGTTTGTGCTGTTCTTTGGATTTTCCAATACAATTTCATTTAGCAAATTACCAACATGCCACACTTTGCTATTACTGCATAATAAACTACAGACTTGAATCTACACTGAATAAAAATATAAACATCACTTTTTTACTCCCATTTTTCATGAGCTGAACTCGAATATCTAACACAGTACAGTCTGGCAGCACATCCAGCCAACCTCACAAATGCAGACCACATGTAAACACACCAGCCCAGAACCTGCCAATCCTGCATGTTCACCTCCAAGGTTGCCTGAGACCAGCCAAATATTATACCTTTATGACGGATTTAAACTGTACATCACTGGTTATAATACAATGTTTTCACAGAGCTATTTATTGCAGAGTCAAACAGCACAGAACTGAAGCGGTTATATCTAAAATGACCCCAACACAAACACACACACACACAAACTTGTTTCTGTGAATTATATGACCATTACACTGACTTAATCAAACCTTAAAACTCTAACCTTAACCTCAAATTATGTCTTCACCTTAAAACGATGTGTTACAGGGACCAGATTTGTAGTCCTGCAAAAAAGAAATGTTCCCACAACGTGAGTGTTTAATCAGGTTTTGAGTCCCACAAGATGGCATAAACCCGTACCTACACCCAAACACACTGGTAGTACTATACTAGTAAGGACATTAACTCCACTTGTGTAATACTGAGTAAAAATAAACCTAAACCTTAACAACCAAAGATCACACACACTATAATAACACAGTAATGTAAGTGACTGTACCTCTTTGCAGGTCTGTATGGTTGCTAAAGTGCTAATGTACTCCGCTCGTCATTTAGTGCGTCGCTAAACTCTCTCCGGGTACAGGAGGGACTCCCTCTCGGAAACTTGGCAGTTTAATGGTGCAGACTGTGCCAGCCGGTCACCCAAACCGCTAACTGGTCAGTCGTGTGTGGTGTTGAGTTTGGTCACAAAGAGGAGCGCCTTGTTTTTACTAAACAACGGAACTGTGACTGGGCGTAGCTGCTAACCCGGCTAAGCTAACAGTAACGTTCAGCGAGTCCAGCCTGTTGGTGTAAATACAAGTAATCCAGCACATTACTGTCGCTTTACTTGTTTCACAATATTACAGAGTTTCATGATAACACGTCCGTATAAACTGCTGTTCTGTTGTTCACAGAAACAAACACCTCCTCTCTCATAGCGCCTTTTACACTAATACTGACTGCAGCCCACAGACAAGCCCCTGACTGGACACAAAGGCTCTGGCTGGATTTTTTTAATTGTCCGCCAGTCATAGGTCACGTATTTGGACTGGGAATTGTCCAATAACGATAGAAGTGAGGGGGAGTAGGACGAACCTGTGATCGGCTAATTTCACAGCATACAGACCCTGAAAACAGCCTCAGTGGCATTTTAGCACAGAACTGATTTTTTTGTCCTAAAAGAGCGTTGATCTAAAGAACTACGAGAAGCAGCTACTGTTGAGGTGAAATAAAACATTCTGGAGCTCTTTTAAGATTAATGTTGATTAGACCATCTAAATAAATAATTACTGTAATATTGATATGAGTTCTGAGCATAATTTACTGAGCTCAGTCCTTTGCTAAGAGTCAATAGTGTTCAAATGTAATGTTCACCAAAGGGACGAGCCTTTAAATATGTATTTTTACTAGTATTTTATAGTGAACTGGATTAAATGGTTAAGATCATGGATGGTCAGGGCCGTGCAGAGACCTTTGGAGGGGCAGGTGCTCAAAGTCAAAAGGGGGCACATGGAGCACAAATTTGAAACACCATGCAGAAACATACCTTACAATATAACCAGTTGATTCATAAAGAATGGAAGGTTATAAAAGTTACATATTTTATATTTATGCATTAAAATATTAAATACAGTAATACGGTTTCTCTCCTGTGTGAATACTCTGGTGTCACTGGAGATTACTCTGATGACTAAAACTTTTCCCACACACTGAGCATGTAAGTTTGCCTGTTTTTTCTGTGTTTTCCAGCATTTGTCTGTGAAATGTATCACAATGGAGAGTATCAGAAGATTGTGCAGTTATACCGGATGACATATTCTCTTCTTTTATCTCTACTAATTTTAGCATGGTGATGTATTTCTTTTGGCAGTATCTGCTTAGGTCTTCGTGGATGCTAGCACAATGAACAGGAGAAGACTTAAAAGGGTTGTGTTAATTCCTGCAGGAGAAAAAAGAAATCATGTAAGATTCAAATGTAACAGAAAATTTCTAAGCAGATATATTAAGGAAACAGAACATCAAATGTCAAGTTATTTCTGAGTCATGGGGCCAATAAACATTGAAATTTTTGTAGTATAACAGGAGTGAATCATATGATTTATTCTCTTATTTACACAGAACGCAATCATTGGATTGTTAATTTGAGATACTCTGTTTCTCTATTTACTATTCTCAGACATCAGATTTTACACCACAAAACTACATTTTATCTGCAAATTCTATTACATACAACAGATAGTGTTAATTCATGAAAATGTTTGAAATCAATTACAGTTTGCTTGAAATCATCAGACATCTGGCAAAAAATATGAAATCACCATAATTGGAGGATGTTCACTAAAATTTTATAGCAAATTAATAAATCACAAACATATTTTTTTAATACCTGAACCATCTGCTTTCATGAAACCTACCTCAAGCAAACAAAATCATTTCAATTAACGATGCATATTTTTAAAAACATGAGGAAAATATACATTTACTATATGTTGAGAAAACAATTACAGAATCATCCTGAAAATGAACGTCATCAATCAATCCTATTTTCTATTGACGTAAAGTGAAACACGTCCGGTATTTTAATCTACACCCGTGCACTGACTGTTGAAGTACTGAGTACCATATCTCATGGTCCTCTACTTTACATGCATCCAATTTCATAATATGAGGCAAATGTTTCAGGCACTATAAAACTACATCCTTTACTAAAGGCAGATTCATGACTCATCACTGAATATCACTTTCATCCAATCACACTTACTCCATCACTGCTACTCTTCAGCCCACTATAACCTTGTTTCTTCTGTTTAGATGTTTGTGCTGTTCTTTGGGTTTCCTAATTGAGAAGACTTTAGCAGCTACAATCCAGATCTTTTCTTTGTAATCATCTTTCCTACATCTCAGGGACATCTGACATATGTTATTAGAATACGTTCAGCATCTACAACTGATGATGAATAAAATACCAAAATAAGATCGATTTACAATGATTTTGATTTACAGTTATGTTTACAATTTTTAGAGTGTTGCATTTAAGATCCAGCAAACTATAAATGTCCCTGGGACGTTTGCCAACGTCCCTGTTTGGGTATTTTTGTGATGTTTGCTATAGGACTTTTGTAGGAGTAAACTGACCTCTGCAATAGGTCCTGTTCATTTCCTGATGGAACCTTCCCAAACACCCTTCATTTGATGTTCATTGACGTTCACCACTGGTCCTATTCTCATCCTGATGGAACGTTTTCAAACACCCCTTCATAGGATGTTCAGTAACATCCCAGTTTAGTCCTTTAAGTAACTATTTTTGTTACCTTTTGAGAATGTTTGAGGTCGCCTGGATCTGGTCCTCACATTACTGTGCAGTTAGGGAGGAGTAGGGTGACCAGATGTCCCGCTTTGCGTGGGACAGTCACGCATTTTCAATACTTTTCACGCGTCCCGCAAATTGAGACGTTGTCCCGCATTACTGATAGTCAGACTCCATTTTTCAAAATGTGTGTTTTATAATCTGGCATTTCTCAGATGGCTGTGTGGGGAAACCAGTGAGGGCTGTCATCAGGAGACGGGGTGGGCTGTTTGATCATTTCAACCGCGGACCGACACAAACCAATCAGGTCAGAACAGCGCCGAACGTTGTGCCGAACTCTGACTCCCCGCCAGAATCCGACTCCCCGTAGCATGCACGCGCATCACACAGCGGTATGAACGAATCGCACTCTGTGTTTCTGTTGTTTTTGTATTTAAATAACTACTATTATCATAATTTATTTCACAGAAAACAACAGAACATCTCACAAAGCACTAGTTGTGTTATAGTTAACAAACGGAAGTCCTAAATAAATCCATATTATTAGAACGATGTTAAAACAAAAGACACAACCGAGATTCTGCTGCAGCTCCTAACATCATCTCGTGTTATTCGTCTAAATTCAGTGATTCACATCTTTTCAGAAGAAATAATGACACTGTACACTTAATACACTGTACATCTTAATGTTCTTTTTAATACACTGTACATCTTAATGTTCTCTGACCCAGAGCTGAGTTATAAACACATCAAGTGTGCTTACAGAGTTGTGTTACACACACATTATATTATAACAACCTGACCAAAGACACCTGCACTGCAAAAACAAGCTGAATAATCACAGTTCATATTTAGAGACAATGTTTAAGCTTTGACTGGTCAGATATCTTAGTCTATAGATTAAATGCTCAAAACCCTACTTTTATCAAATCAGCAGAGTTAAAGGTGCATATTTTTGTATAATTAAATGAAAAATAAGTTGCTTCTTGCAGGTTTTTGACGTGGTGCTGGCAACATGTTCAAAGCAACATTTTTTGCTTGTTTGAGTGTCCTGTTTTTCTATGCTGTTCTAACAGGCTTCACACAGGATTATGTCTAAGTGGGGTGTAAAACCACACATATATCAAATGTCTAGGTGTGTAGATGTTACCCTCAAAAGTATTTTATTGTAGCTTCTTCATAGGGGATTTTGTGGGGGGAGAATGATTTTGGCAATGCTATTACACTTGAAAATTACACTCCCCTCTTATCTTGCTCACCTTGCTGGATTTGTCCGTTTAGGTGGACGGCCATGTCTTGGTAGGTTTGCAGTTTAATTCACTAGTGTTCTCTAACAAACCACTGAGGCCTTCACAGAACAGGTGTATTCATACTGAGACTAAATTACACACAGCTGGACTCTATTAGCTAATTAAGTGACTTTTGAAGGCAGTTGTTTGCACTGGATTTTGTTTAGGGGTATCAGAGTACAGGGGGCTGAATACTTTTAAATACTTCTGAATACTACACGCTTTTAAGATTTTTATTTGATTAACATTTTTAAAACCATGTATCGTTTTCATTCCACTTCACAGTGATGTGGTACTTTGTGTTGGCTTATCACTTAAAATTTCAATAAAATACATTTAAGTTTGTGGTTGTAAGGTGACGAAATGTGAAAAAGTTGAAGGGGTGTGTAAACTTTTGAGCATGACTGTATATACACACACACTTTTTTATTTGCAGTCTGTTATGTGCAAAGTTATTTTAGACTACCTCGATGCATTGATGTCCCACATTGTCCCACACAAACATAGTCTCTGTCCCACATCCGGTGAATTGGAATCTGGTCACCCTAGGGAGGAGCCAATCATGGACCATACAAGAAGTGAGTGTTGGTGGGAATTTAGCATTGTTTTGCCTGATGTTCATGTGAAGACCAGTCAAATTAAATGCTAGAGGGACACACCAGATCAAATTACAAAAATAATGATCACTCTCACTTGTCATAAAACAAATATCCAGACACTGCAGCTTATCACACTGTTTTATATGAATTTAATGTGAAGATCTGGTCAGAAGTGTCCACTGTTCATCATAGAGAACAAGGCATTACAGTTGACCAGTGAGAGGGCATTCTCTTCTTAAAATCTCTATTTTGTACCTGATGTCTTTGAGCATTTTGTTAAATACACTATCCAGACCAACTTAACCAAAAGGCCACAAGTAAATACAGTAGCACTTGGGTTTTACCTTGCATGGTTACAGGTTAGTTGCTCTTTGGTAAGACAAAAAAAAATAAACATTTGTGGTCGTGTTGACCCTGTTTTGTAAATTTAAAGCCTCCTATTTACATGTTACAAGAATGTCAATATCTGGAAGGAATTGATGTGTGAGCTGCATTGCTGGAGTATTTTAACTCAGTATGTGTTTTAAATAAATTTCATTTTACATTATTTGCATTGTCCTATTTGTTTTTATACCTATGCACCAACTGCATTCTGTTAACAGTTTAGTTATCTGATTATATTTAGTTATTGGTTGCCCTTAGGACAGTTAAAAAAGCATTGACTCACTGTATATGTGCACCCACAGGACACGGTTGTAGTAGAAATAGTGTTTATGTAAATACTGCAATAAACTGTACAATACTAATATAAGAAATTTGTAAAACAGTTTTAAAACACACACAAAAAAAACCCAAATGTGTGTTTGTAGTAACTTAAAAAATAATTCAGTCTGTTTATTATTACTAACTCC
The DNA here is from genome assembly GCA_036984385.1 of Crenuchus spilurus. Taxonomy (NCBI): domain Eukaryota; kingdom Metazoa; phylum Chordata; class Actinopteri; order Characiformes; family Crenuchidae; genus Crenuchus; species Crenuchus spilurus. The sequence goes on from BRDA01093360.1 coordinate 6,445, forward strand.
TCTAACAAGTACACATGCCCACATGTGTCATGCTGAAAAAAAAACCCTATTTTGTGGTTCCCGCTGTTAACAAACTTTTCCGGTTCAAACCTATTTTTGTTAGTGGAAATGTGCCATCAGATTCAAAATAAAGCCCAGTCAACAGCTACAAATATTCTGCATATTTTCTGCTGCTACTCTAGCCTAAGTCTGCTTTACTTTTGGCAAAAACTCTGCATGCTCACAGACCACTAGCTCCACCTAGTGGTTATTCCAGATAGCTTAGCTTGCAGTCTCTAGAGTCCCAGCTACAAGAGAAGATAATCCTTTATTAATCCCACAGCGGGGAAATTTGCAATGTTACATCAGCACAGGAAAAAGACAGAGAAAACATGTCAGGAATATATAGAAAATATATATACAAAAATTACAGAAAACAAAAAATAATACTAAAAAACAAAAGATATATAATCTAGTCTTGTGAAGCTGAGATCAGAGGAAAAGGGGTTTCAACTTAAATGTATGTTGTGATCAGTACAATTTCACAAGGATTGATAGTGAATAAATAGCAGATAGATAGTAAATAAATGGGGAAATATTGCACGTACCCATATTGCACAACAAAAATTCTGAGTTGGGATATAGCACATAGTAAAGCACCATAGTAGTAATGAGAAAAAAGTTAAGATAAATAAATGCTAAACTACAGTCTACTGAGAGCAGCTTGTATTATACAGTCTGATGGCGTGTGGAAGAAAGGACCTGCAGTATCTCTCCTTCATTCACCGTGGGTGCCGCAGCCTGGCACTGAAGGAGCTGCCCAGTGCCGTCAGAGAGTGATGCATGGGGTGGGACGGGTTTCCTCATGTGATTAAACTTAGTCCTCATTCTCCTGTCTCCCTCCACCTCCACTGGGTGTAGAGGACACCCCAGAGCAGAGCTGGACCTCCTGATGATCTTGTTCAGTCTTTTCCTGTCAGCAGTGGAGATACTGCTGCCCCAGCAGACCACTCCATAAAAGATGACTGATGCCACCACAGCATCAAAGAAAGTCCTCAAGAGTGTCCCCCGCACACCAAAGGACCGGAGTCTCCTCAATAGATACAGTCTGCTCAGACCCTTCTTGTAGAGACCAGCTGTGTTATTAGTCCAGTCCAACTTGTTATTGAGGTGAACACCGAGGCACTGTTCCCTCTAAGCTGCATGCGTGCACAATTGCGCACTGCTGACACAGTCTCTGTGTAGCTGGGATACAAAATGTTTTATTTTTATTTTTGTCTGTTATGCTGAAATAATTTTGGTTAATGTGAACTTCACTAAAATTTTATTTTGGTTATTTTTTTGTTGTGACATTGTGTTTAAAAAGTGTTTAAAAACGTTTTTTTCAGATAGTTTTGGTTCCCCTTGAACCTGTTGCAGCTGGGCCCCTTATTAATGTTACACTTGATGTGAGCACATGTAGTGAGTTTTCAGTAGATTCAGTAGAAGCATAGTGGATGCTTGAATAGTGCAGTGTGTGAGAGAGCACTATTCACTACATGAGCTTATTGTGCCTGTGCTGTTTTTATTCAGAATAAACCAGCAGATCTCCGTTTCCTGGTGTGTGTTTCCACCTTCTTTGACCCCCTGCAGTTCTAAGTCCGCTACATCTGCGCACAGAAAATCTGTGCTGTGCACAAAAAAAAAATCCAAACTGAATTTAAAATAAAATAAACACAATTCATTCTGTACTATTTTGCAATATGAGTCAGTGAGTGACCAGTGACTGGCTGCTGCAGCAAGTGATGCGATTCACATACTTATTTACCCAGCTGGTGTGACAGCGTCCTTACGTGCCGTCACCACACGTGTGTGTTAGCTAGCAAAGTGGTCTGGCAGGGTTGTCAGGTTTGTGATTTTCATGCCAAGTTGGGCTTGTTTGAAAATCCAGTCGTGGGTGAAAATTCAAGCATGGTAAGGTGTGGTTTTTTGGGCTACTTTTAAAAATTACCACGGCCGCCAAAAAGTGGGTGTTGGAAGATTGAATGCAACAATAAGAGCAAGGAGAACATAACGACATAAGGCAGTACAGCGTGGAGAGGAGAGCAGGAGAGAGTGAGAGAGACAGAGAGACACACAGAAGGTGAAGAGAAAACAGTTGCTAGCTAATATGCCAGATAAATGGGGGAAATATGGGTATTGCAAGGACTGGGAAAAAGAAAAGGTTTGATACAATGGATTAAAAGTGTTCATAATGACAAGAAAAAGACATATTGCAAATACTGCAAAAGTGAAATGAAAAAGTCAGTTCCTTTTTTTTGCTAATTATTTTACTATTAAATGTTCTTGACTGGGATATAAAACTGTTATAAAAGAACTAATAAACACTAATGTTAGCATATTATTAATGACTGATAATAAATCCCTTACAAACAAAATACTAAGTCTTACACTCATAGTTGTTTTGCAATTTGCTTCAAATGTGTGACAGACATATTTTGGGCTAGTTCAAGCTTCTGAAGGGCAAGTTTTAGACTCACTGTCTCTCTCAGTGGGTACCACAGACCTTTTTATCCTGGGCGACATCAGTGCCAGTACAGCGTTCGTAGTTCTTGACTTCTTATGTGCTCTGTGGGATAAATAGACTGACTAAGCATCCCAATCTCTTCTCAGCCATGCAGTCAACTTGACGTTGTATTAAGTTGCACCTAGCATATACCTCATTGCAAAAAAAACATCCAGTGTTATAAGCAGCTAAGCACCATAACACCAAAAGTTGTAAGAACCATGCTGCAGTCCACAGTTCTCAGTCTCATTGGAGGTTGGGGGATGTGATTGCTCTTTGTCTGGAACCTCCTCTTTGATCTTACCATTAAGGGTGACCCTACCACATGATATGTCCAGTCATGACCCTACCAGATGATATTGCTCTTAGATTAAAAGGAACTCTTAAAAGGAAGATTCTCAACCAAGGCAAGGTAGCAATCTCAGGAAAAGATCACTCATCTAGGTCATCATATTTCACAATCATATAATTCATTATACCAACACTAAATAAAGAGGAGACACAAGAAATCAAATGAAGGAAAGAAAATTCCCAACACTGAGAATTATCGTCAGTAAACAATAATAGTACTGTTTTAGTGATTGATTATGAAACTGATTCACTATAAACCTACATCTGAAATTCTGTATTACAGCTTTACGATTAGTGGAAAGTAACATGAGTGATGTCTACTGTGTTATCATGGTGCAGTGCAGGGGTGGCCAACCCCGGTCCTGGAGAGCCGCATTCCTGCCCAGTTTGGTGATCTCCCTGATCAAACACACCTGATTCAACTCAGCAGGCAATTAGCAGGTTTAATTGTAGTGTCAGAGCACAACGATCACCAAACTCTGCAGGAATGCGGCTCTCCAGGACCAGGGTTGGCCACCCCTGGTGGAGTGGTAGGAAACTAATAAAGAAATTGTGTTTAATCGCCCATCAATAACATCTAATTGCGAGCCAACAGATTTAAGCTCTGCGAGAATCTGTGCTGAATTAGGCAAAACCTTGCTAGCATCAATGTTAGCTTTAGCAGCTAGCCCACTCATTGTCTAAATCTCTGAGGGCGAGATGGCATGAAAATGGGAAAATCGGTCGTTCTGAGGGTCTGACATGTTTCAAATAAAGATTGATATGCCAAATTTGGAAAAACAGACTCTTTTGGAGAAAAACACAAATTTCAGATGGCCATCTAATATCTGGTCTCGTGATACCCATCCAGTCACTTAAAAAAAGTCAATAGAGGGGTCAGAAAACTTGACAAATATAGTGACAAAATCACAAAATTTACAACAGTGGAATCAGACAGTAGGTACCCACTATGGCAGCAGATTCATTTGTGACGTCAGCTGCAAACCATGAATATGGGGTTGTACAATAATTGATAAAATCATGCACATAAAATCTTGATTTAAGTCATTTATTGTAACTTTGAAAAACATTTTGTACCAAATACTCAAAATCTCTTGTGAAATTATAGATTGATACAACATGACTGGACATTTTTGGGGACCTGGCACACCTGCTGTTGCTTATAGCAGCAGGATCTGCTCCCCACAGTGGCTGCAAAATTCACCCTTTATTGTATTATTGTATTACCACCCTATATCCACCTGAAAAGTGCAGTAAAATGCAAATAATTTCTTTTTAACACAAGCAACTGACTGGACTACATAACTAACTATAACTAATAAAACATTTGCGGTTTTTTTTTTTTTTTTTAATGACTCACTTTTTCACTGTAAAGCACAGTAAAACACAAAAGTTTTTATATTTAAACATCTGACTCAATTCACGTCATAAAACTATATCTGGAAATGACATGTCTGTATTGCACATGCGTAGCCAAAAAGCATTTTTCTGCAGGTACGTTAAAATGTGCAGTAAAGACACATAGTTGAAAAGAAGGGAAGCCTCTGTCAAACTGTATAAAGAATTGGTTTAATTCATCTGCCCATTTGCACTTTTTTGGAGAAAACCTTCACTATAGCATAGTCACTATTGTGTGAATACGGTAGTGTACTTGGACATTCCACTTCTAAACCTCTTCCCACACTCTAAACACTGATACACTTTCTGCTATGAATGTGCTGGTATTTCTGGACATTACTCTTAGAGGTCTGCGCAGGACTGATTTGTTAGTTCCGCTCCCACTTGTTTTCGTCCCACTCCCACGATAAAATTGTCATATTTGGTCCCACTCCCACCCGCCACATAAACATGTCCGCCCGCTCCCGCCCGCAGTCCTCAAAGGGGGGTGGGGCATTCACGCGCATAAGCTGAGTTTAGTTTGTCGTTCGGTGTATGTGGGGTGTGTGAGCAGTCTCGTTCAGAGAGACAGAAGCCCTGCTTTAGTACCGTCTGTGATCCTTTCATCAACCAGATTAACTATACAGAACTTAAAATTTACTTACATATTGTGCCATGGGGGGGGAGAGAAAAGTAACTTAAATGCATCCAGTGTAACGTAGAACAATTTTTTAGGCTCACTTATGAATACTTAGGATTAAAGCCAGAACATGCTCCGAGCTGCGGATAACATCAATGCTGCTCCACATCTCACAGACGGTAAGTTACACACATAAACAAATTAATCACATCTACCAACACATGATGATGACTACATTAATAAAACACTAAGCCAGCATAACACAACTGCATTAAATAACCGATATGAACAATTCATAACTGTTTTACAACTGTGTACAACCCACAAGTGCTTCTGGGTGATGAAGTCACCCATACCGCGCGACCTCAACATGGCCAACAATATTTATTACAACAGCAAACTATTATTTATGTTATAATGAATCATTAGGGGCAGCACAGAGAGAGAGAGAGAGAGCCCGTGCATGAGAGAGAATGTGTGCGCACGAGTTTGTGTGTGTGTGTGTGTGTGAGTGAGAGAGAGAGAGAGAGAGAGAGAGAGAGAGATACTGACCGCCTGTTCACATGACGCTCCGCCAGTATTTTGACTTTCTTACTGATTGGTTAGCTGCATTATTTTCATCATTTTCTATACTAATTATTAACTTGCGGGATTTTTCTTACATGTATGTAAAAACCGGATTCCAAAAAAGTTGAGACACTAAACACATAGTGAATAAAAACTGAGTACAATGATGTGGAGATGCCAACATCTAATATTTTATTCAGAATAGATCACAAATCACAGATCAAAAGTTTAAACTGAGAGAATGTATAATTTTAAGGGAAAAATATGTTGTTTCAAAATTTCATGGCGTCAACAAATCCCAAAAAAGTTGTGACAAGGCCATTTTTACCACTGTGTGGCATCCCCCCTTCTCACAACACTCAACAGACATCTGGGGACAGAGGAGACCAGTTTCTCAAGTTTAGAAATAGGAATGCTCTCCCATTCATGTCTAATACAGGCCTCTAACTGTTCAATCGTCTTGGGCCTTCTTTGTCTCACCTTCCACTTAATGATGCACCAAATGTTCTCTATAGGTGAAAGATCTGGACTGTAGGCTGGCCATTTCAGTACCCAGATCCTTCTCCTATTTAGCCATGATGTTGTGATTGCTGCAGAATGTGGTCTGGCATTATCTTGTTGAAAAATGCAGGGTCTTCCCTGAAAGAGATGACGTCTAAATGGGAGCATATGTTGTTCTAGAACCTCAACATAGTTTTCTGCATTAATGGTGCCTGTCCAGACATGCAAGCTGTCCATGCCACAAGCACTCATGCAACCCCATACCATCAGTGACGCAGGCTTCTGAACTGAGCGTTGATAACAACTTGGGTTATCCTTGTCCTCTCTGGTTCAGATGACATGGCGTCCCAGTGTTCTATAAAGAACTTCAAATCATGACTCATCTGACCACAGAACAGTCTTCCATTTTGCCGCACTTCATTTTAAAAGACCCCTGGCCCAGTGCAAACGTCTGAGCTTGCTTAGAAATGGCTTCCTCTTTGCACTGTAGAGTTTCAGCTGGCAACGGCGGATGGCACGGTAGATTGTGTTCACTGACAATGATTTCCGGAAGTATTCCTGAGCCCATTCTGTTATTTCCTTGACAGTGGCATTCCTGCTTGAGATGCAGTTACGTTTAAGGGCCCGGAGATCACGTGCATCCAGTACAGTTTTACGGCCTAGACCCTTACACACAGCAATTGTTCCAGATTCTCTGAATCTTTTGATGATGTTATGCACAGTTGATGATGATAACTTAAAAGTCTTTGCTATTTTACACTGTGTATCACCATTCTGGTATTGCTGCACTATCTTTCTGCACAACAATGGTGTAATCTCTTACCATCTTGGCTTCAGAGAGACACTGACACTCTGAGAAGCCCTTTTTATACCCAATCATGTTGTCAATTGACCTAATTAGTGTTAATTGGTATTCGTTATATGCTCAATTTCCTTTTTCCAGCCACTTATTGCTACTTGTCCCAACTTTTTTGGGATTTGTTGACACTGAAATTTTGAATCAACATATTTCTCCTTTAAAATGTTACATTTACTCAGATTAAACTTTTGATCTGTCATCTATGTTCTATTACAAATAAAATATTTACATTTGCCATCTCCACATCATTGCATTCAGTTTTTATTCACAATTTGTTTAGTGTCCCAACTTTTTTGGAATCCGGTTTGTATTTTCCCGCTCCCGCGACCACTGGACTGACTGACTGACCGCTCCCACAAAAAACAATTAATTTTGGTCCCGTGCCGCAAGGTATTTTAATGGGTCCCGTAATAATGCAGAATTCTACTCTACTCTGAGGAGTGATATGGTTTTTCTCCTGTGTGAATACGGTGGTGTTTTTGGAGATTACTCTGATGACTAAAACTCTTCCCACACTCTGTACATTGATATGGTTTCTCTCCTGTGTGAATACGCTGGTGTTGTTGGAGACTACTCTGACGATTAAAACTCTTCCCACACTCTGAGCAGTGATATGGTTTCTCTCCTGTGTGAATACGCTGGTGTTGTTGGAGAGTACTCTTACGATTAAACCTCTTCCCACACTCTGAGCAGTGATATGGTTTCTCTCCTGTGTGAATTCGTTGGTGTGTTAGAAGATGATTCAGTACAGAAAAACTTTTCCCACAGTCTGTACAGTAATATGGTTTCTCTCCTGTGTGAATACGTTGGTGTACTTGGAGATTACTCTGATGACTAAAACTCTTCCCACACTCTGAGCAGTGATACGGTTTCACTCCTGTATGAATATGCTGGTGGGTTTGGAGATGACTCTGTTCAGTAAAACTCTTCCCACACACTGTACACCGATATGGTTTCTCTCCTGTGTGAACACGATGGTGTCGTTGGAGACTATTCTGACGATTAAAACTCTTCCCACACTCAGTACAGTGATATGGTTTCTCTCCAGTGTGAATACGCTGGTGTGTTCGAAGGTGACTCAGTTCAGTAAAACTCTTCCCACATTCTGTACAGTGATACAATTTCTCTCCTGTGTGAATACGATGGTGTCGTTGGAGATTACTCTGACGATTAAAACTTTTCCCACAGTCGGAGCACGTAGGTTTGCCTGTTTCTTCTGTGTTTTCCAGCATTGGTCTATGAAATGTATCACAATGGAGAGTATCAGAAGATTGTGAAGTTATACTAGATGCCACATTCTCTTCTTTTATCTCTACATTTAAAATACCAATTTCAGCATGGTGATGCATTTCTCTTGTCAGTATCTCCTGAGGTCTTTGTGGATGCTGGCAAAATGAACAGTGGGGGGTTAATTCCTGCAGGAGAAAAAAGAAAATATACAATTCAAATGTAGTAGAAGATTTCAAACCAGATATTTTAAGTAAACACAACATGAAATATCAGGTTATATCTGAAAATCACTGGGCCAATAAGCATTGTAATTATTGTTGCCTAACAGGAGTAAATAATTTAAAATATTCTCTTATTTACACAGAATGCAATCATTGTGACTTAATTTTAAAATGCTGTATTTGTCTCTCTATTTAGTATTCTCAGACTTCAGATTTTACACCACAAAACTACATTTCATCTGTAAATTCCACTAGATAGAACAGATAGTGTTATTTCATTAAATTGTATTTGAAGTCAAAATTTGAATGAAGTCAAATTTGTAATTGAAGTCAATTACAACTTAAGTTGAATTCTTCATAAAACATCTGACAGAAATACGGAATCACCACAATTGGAGGATGCTCATGCAGATGTGTTATTACTGCATAATAAACTACAGACTTGAATCTACACTGAACACAAATATAAACAACACTTGTTTTTACTCCCATTTTTCATGAACTCGAACATTTAAGACAGTACAGTCTGGCAGTACATCCAACCAACCTCACAACTGCAGACCACATGTAGACACACCAGCCCAGAACCTCCCCATCCAGCATGTTCACCTCCAAGGTTGCCTGAGACCAGCCAACCGGACAGCTGCTGTAAAAAGTGGTTTACATAAACAAAGAATATCTGCGAAAAATGTCAAAAACCATCTCAGGTAAGCTCATCTTTTTGCTTGTCCTCATCGGTATCTCCACTTTATTGCAGTTTGTTTTCATAATGGACTTGAGCAGGCAATTGCTCACAGTTGATTACTTAAGGCTCATTGGAGCGGTTTTCTATCCCACCACCACCTTGGGCCAATCAATTCACAATACGGGCATCAGTAAATCGCTCACCCACACAATGCCATATACGATGTGTGCCATCTGCTCTGTACAGTCATGGGATTCATCCATGAAGAACACCTCTCCAACGTGCCATAGGCTATCGAATGCGAGTTGATTATGACAACAAACTGCAGTCAGGTGGAGACCCTGATGAGGAAGGCAAGCAGGCAGATGAGCTTGCCTGAGACAGTTTCTGACAGTTTGGGCAGAAACCTTTTGGTTATGCAAACCTATTTTTACAGCAGCTGTCCAGTTGACTGGTCTCAGACAATCGAGGAGGTTCTGGGCTGGTGTGTCTACATGTGGTCTGCAGTTGTGAGGCTGTTTGTAATGTACTGCCAAATTATCTTAAACACCTTTGGAGACGGCTTATGGTAGAGAAATTAACAATCAATTCATAAGCAACATTTCTGGTGGATTTTCCTGCAGTCAGCATACCAACTGCAAACTCAATCAAAACATCTGTGGAATTGTGCTGTGTGATGAAACAGCACATTTAAAATGGCCTTTTATTGTGGCCAAACTAAGTCACACCTGTGCAATAAGTATGCTGTCTAATCAGCATATTGATATGTCACACGTGAAGTGGATGGATTATCTCGAAAAAGGAGAAGTGTTCATTAAGACAGATTTAGATACATTTTTAACATCATTTGAGAGAAATCTTAGATCTTTGAGTTCAGCTCATGAAAAGTGGAAGCCAAAACAAAAATGTTGTTTATTATAATATATAGTGTAATTTATAACATTTACAATGTTAGGTATCAATGCATCTAACACCTCCAGGTAGAATCACAGACTGTCCAGGAACTCACCCATACCCTGATCCAGGTATGGGAGGAGATCCCCTAGGACATCACCCTCCATCTCATTAGGAGTATGCCCGGATGTTGTAAAAATTGCACACTACTGAGTCACATTGAGATGTGATGAAAATCAACATATTATTTGATTTTCAGTGTGATTTCGAATCCAGCACTAGAGGTGTTGATTTTCGGAATCTCAACTTATTTTTAGAGAGGTCTGCTCATCTTAAAGATGTCTCTGAGACATCACCAATGGACTTTGAGAAGACTTTTAGAAACTACAATTCAGACCTACTTTTCTTTGTAATCATCTTTCCTACATCTCAGGGACATCTGACAGACGTGTTATTAGAATACATCCAGTATCTACAACTGATGATGAATAAAAGACCAAAATAAGATTGATTTACAATTGTTTCAATTAACAGTTATGTTTACAATTGTTTTTTAGAATGTTGCATTTAAGACATAAATATAAAGGTGAATATGTGTATTAGATTAAATAATACCACAATAATGGGCTAAACAAATTAGGTTATACAGTTACTCTAATATTATAGTATTTCTGCAGGCTATTATACCTTTATGATGGATTTGAACTGTATATCACTTGTGGTAACAAAATGTTTTCTCAGAACTATTTATTACAGCAAAACAGAACTGAATCTCTGTTGTATCCAAATACCCATTACCCCTGCCCCCAATACACACACACTACATTGACTTAATCAAACCTTAACACCTTAAACTTAACCTTAAATCATGTCTTCACCCTAACCCTTCCTGATGTACGTTGCAGGGACCAGCTTTGTAGTCCTGCAAAAAAGAAATGTCCCCACAACGTGAGTGTTTAATCAAGTTTTGGTCCCCAAAAGAAGGCATAAACCGGCACATACACACAAACAGACTGGTAGTACTATACTAGTGAGGACATTATATTCACTCAAGGTTTCACTCCTCACCTACCAGTGTATCTATGGAAACTCCCCTCCATACTTGAAAGATCTTCTCACACCTCAAACCTCCTCACGATCTCTGCATTCTAAAAATTCGAACCACCTCCTCCTGCCAAGAACTAAGCTCATCACCATGGGTGATCTGGCGTTTTCTTCTGCCACCGCTCGCTTGTGGAATGCCCTCCCTGATCATTTGTGGGCACCACAGACTGTTGAACATTTTAAAAAAGGACTTAAAACATTTCTTTTTAGATGATTTTACTATTCTTAAAGAAATTGTTGGTTCTATGTGTTTTATTGGTGATTTTACTCTGTAACACTTTGAGGTTTGTTTTCAAATGTAAAATGCGTTACAAATAAAATGTATTATTATTATTACTTGTGTGATTTTGAGTAAAAATAAATCTAAACCTTAAGAACCAAAGGTTACACACACACACTATAATAACCAGTGGTGGACAGTAGTGGAGTACATTTACTTGAGTACTGTACTTAAGTACATTTTTAAAGTATTTTTACTTTACTTGAGTATTTATTTTTGGTCAACTTATGACTTTCACTCCACTACATTTCAAAGACAAATATTGTACTTTTGACTCCACTACATTTCTAGGAAGCTTAATATTACTCGTTCCTTTTGGATTAGCATTAGGGTTGAGCCAGAGACTCGTTTCAGACGGCACACAGCATTGTTGACAAATAACAAGCAAGATATGAGTATAACTCGTCAATATCCGTGCTCATGCTGAAGCAAAACTGGCTTGTCCTCATTGGGTGACTGTCTTCACAATCTGTGATTGGCCAGGCACACAGAGCGCCCGCCCCAATTGCCAGGTCCCCGGTTTTCACGCCAAATTGGGCTTGTTTGAAAATCCAGTCGTGGGTGAAAATTCAGGGGTGGCGGGGTGCATTTTTGGGCTACTTTTAAAAATGACCGCGGCTGCCAAAAAACAACAAAAAAGTGTAACATCATGTAAAAAACAATAAGAATGAGGAGAACATAACAACTAAAGGAAGGCAGTCAAATAAAAAGTTTGAAATGGAGGAGCCCTTAAAAGTCACGAAAAAAGGAGAGGACAACAGAAAGTGGCAGTTAAAATTGTGTACGCGTGAGCTTAAGTGAAATTAAATAACAGATGGAAAGAACTGTCCAAAAGTTCATAATTGCTCTTAAAGTGCGATGAAAAAAATGTTAACAAAAAAGGATCAGAGGAGGGAAGAGAGTTCAGGAGGACCAAGAACAGAAATTAGTAAGTAAAAGTCAGGTTTTTTTTGCTAATTACGTTACTATTAAATGTTCTTGACTGGGACATAAAACTTATAAAAGAACTAATAAAACACTCATTGTATTATTAATGACTTTAAGATAAATAGCAATACTGATAATAAATCCCTTATAAACAAAATACTAAGTTGTGCACTCATAGTTGTTTTGCCATTCGCTTCAAACGTGTGACAGACATATTTTTGGGCTAGTTTAAGCTTCTGAAGGGCGGGTTTTAGACTGACTTTAGGAAATTTTTGTTGGACCTGGCAGCCCTGTCTGCAGCCACTCTTGCACACACACATACAGTGACACACACACACACACACACAGACAGTGACTGACTGATCTCTGTGCTTTGCTTCACTCTAGCTCACTGCTCTGTTCAGTACTCCTAAGGTTTTCTTCAGCTCACCTTTATTTCAGTTTGTATAATGTTTAAAGTTACATTGTGAACTGGTTTTGTAAGTACGCGGTGCATTTGACAAGACAGAGCTGAAAAAGTCTCGTGTCGTGTCGGTCACTGCCTACACTCTGGTTGGGTTTTTTTTTTTTTTTACAGTCTGCGGCTGGTGATATAAAATCAGTTGGAAAATTTTTTTGCTTGTACTGAACGCGGTGCTTTTGAGAAGAATACAGTGAACAAGGCTGACATATAAACAATACATAGAAACTGATCAATCCATATCAATTTCAGAATGAAAATAATGTACAGATTTAAGCCACACCCACTTCCCGTTAAACCACACCCAATTCCAGTTTAGGCCCCACCCCCTCCGAGTACAGATAATTTAGATGATTAAACAAATACAGATAGTGTTGTACTTGCTCATCCCTACTGAAGTTTTACAGGTGGTGTAGACTTTGTGCAGAGCTACATGTCAAGACATCATCAGGTGGTTTCAGCAAGTTACAAGGTTCTGTAAAACCACTCAAAACAATACAGCAATGTACTGATATTAGAAAATATAATTTGCACTTTTGAATACTTGAATATTTTCAAAAGTACTTCAGTACTTTAACTTAAGTAAACTTTTGACTGAGCAACTTTTACTTGTAGTTGAGTAAATTTTGACCATGAGTATCAATACTTTTACTTAAGTACCAGAGTTGAGTACTTTGTCCACCACTGATAACACAGTAATGTAAGTGACTGTACCTCGTTGCAGGTCTGTGTCGTTGCTAATGCGCTAATGTCCCTCCGCTCGTCATTCAGTGCGTCGCTAAACTCTTTCCGGGTACAGGAGGGACTGCCTCTCGGAGACTTGGCAGTTCAATGGTGCAGACTGTGCTAGCCGGTCACCCAAACCGCTAACTGATCAGTCGTGTGTAGTGCTGACTTTGGTCACAAACAGGAGCGCCTTGTTTTTGCTAAACAATGAGCGCAGCTGTGCCCGGGCCTAGCTGCTAACCCGGCTAAGCTAACAGTAACGTTCAGCGAGAGTCCAGCATGCTGGTTTAAATACAAGTAATCCAGCACATTACTGTCGCTTTACTTGTTTCAAGATATTACAGACATTTTCATGATAACACGTCCGTATTCTCCAACTACTACTGACTGCAGCCTGCGGGAAGGCGGAGTTGGACGTCCAGCGCGACCAGCCCCGCCCACTTTGTCCGCGACATGCCTTAGCTCCGCCTCTGGACGGAAGTAAACAATGAACAAGGCAGTTCACAGCGGTTGTTTACGGACTTTAAATGTAATGTTTAATCAATATACAAACATTGTGCATTTTTTTCATCGATTAATAATACATCTGGCACTTTCTACAGACGGTACAACTAAAATCGTTGTGCAAGCATATATGAAGTGTATGATTTTTACTCTCTGCCTCTACAAACTATCTACTAAAGAGAAGATATTCCACCTGTAAATTAATCTTTGTTATTAAACCATCGGCCATACATTTGCTCAGTCAGACTTTATTAAAAAAACACTTAAAGGAGTAAAGTTATATTTGAACCCTGAAAATGAGAGGCTCATTGTTTTAACCCTTTCAGGCCCTGCAATGACCAAGTTTATAAACCAATGAAACAGTAGCGTTAGTACTAAAACCATTGAGGCAAAGTAACAGTTAATGTTTTACTAATTTAATGTGATTTAGAACACTTAATTTTTTTCTGTTTAGGGATTATTAAATATTTTAGTTAATTGGATTTATTTGCTATGTAGATTTTATAGTAGAATATGTGACCCTGCCAGGGAAAACCAGGCCAAAGTCTTTTTTTTTTTTTTTTTTTTTTTTT
>BRDA01093360.1:27603-37729 GCA_036984385.1 Crenuchus spilurus
CCCAGAGGTTATCCTGAAACGAAATTCAACAGTCGTTTCACATTTAACGCGAACTACCGGAGGGTCGCTACGTTCCGGTATCACAAACGTTGTGTCAGCTAGGAACAACGACTGACGGTCATGTAAGCCGTAGGACCTTCAGGTTTCTAACTGTATATCTTTGTGTACGGTTACTTAACAAGTTAGAGCAGTCGACAGTGAAACTCACCAAACGATCCTAGTGTGACATACCGCATCTCTAACCAAACGAGAACAATTCATTGGCATGTGTTTCTATATGTCAATCTTTGGACTTCCAGGATGCCGAATGTACTGGCAGTCAGCAACAAGGATCGACTGTGTTGCAAACACTATGGCCTTGCATCGCTGGGAGGCCATCAAGCGCAATTTACACTTTGCTGACAACTTAAAGCAAAGTCCTATTGGAGACCCAACTTATGACAAGCTGTACAAAGTGCGCCCACTGCTGACATCTCTTTTGGAGAAGTTTCAGGCAATTCCAATGGATGAAAATCTTTGTGTGGATGAGCAAATTGTTCCATTCAAAGGGAAAAACTCCATGAAACAGTACAATCCCAAGAAGCCAAAACACTGGGGATACAAAATCTTTGTTCTTGCTGATAGTGGTGGCATAGTCTATAACTTTGAGGTGTACACTGGGTGTATCTCCCCCTGTAATGGTCAGCCCGACATAGGAGCAAGCAGCAACATAGTGCTAACACTGTCAAGCATCATTCCAGACAATATCTCCCACAAGTTGTTCTTCGACAACTGGTTCTCCAGTGTTGACCTGTAGATATTGTTGGAAAAGAGGAAGATCCACTGTCTTGGGACAGTCAGAACCAATCGTCTTGCTGGATGCAGTCTCCCCACTGATCAAGACATGAAGAGGAAAGGAAGGGGGGCTTTTGAGGAAAAGGAGACTATATATAATGGGGTTACACTCAGGGCTGTGAAGTGGCATGACAACCGTGCAGTCACTCTACTCTCCACCTTTGCTTCAGCAAATCCCACAACCAGTGTGATGAGATGGGACAAAAAAAGGAAGACAACAGTTCAGGTGAAATGCCCAAGTATTGTCTCCACATACAACAAAGGTATGGGAGGGGTTGACCTACTAGACTCCCTCATTGCCCTCTACAGAACAAAGATTCGATCCAAAAAGTGGTATCACCGAGTGGTCTTTCACATGTTTGATCTAGCTGTTGTTGAGGCCTGGCTCCTCTACCGTAGAGATAGCAGAGACTGTGGCATTCCCACAAAGGGTGTGTGCAGCCTTGCTAAATTCAAAGCTGAAGTTGCAGCATGTCTCTGTAGGGAGAGGAAGGCCATGAAGAGAAGGGGGAGACCATTACAGAACAATGAAGAAGAACATCCTGAAAAGCGACCAAAATCCCCTGGAGAACCACGACCATCAACACTGGTTCGCATTGATCAGACAGGTCACTGGCCTGTTTGGGTTGAAAAAAAAAGGGCGATGCAAATACCCAGGCTGTTCAGGCATTGTAAAAGTACAGTGCTCAAAATGTTCTACATACCTGTGTTTTTCTGTTGAAAGGAATTGCTTCCTTAACTTTCATAAGCAGTGAGGTACGCGAGTGAGAAAGGAGATTTTGTGTGTATGTACTTGCAAACATGCAGGTCTTTGTATGTGTATGTGCATGCTTGTAAGGATAAGGTGCATATTAGGATAAGGTTACGATGATTTTCATTATTTTACCTTGAAACAACATTAATTGTAAAGTTTTGATATGATAATTTGATGATATGATGATTAAATTGTAGTTGTGTTCCGTGATGGTACAATGTTGCCTGAGAGCGACAGATGGATATAAAATGTGACTTTTTATGAAATATGAAATGGGTAATGAATTGAAAACTACATAAATCTGTATGTTCAAGTGTTTGGTTGAAGAAATTGATGTTATCAATAAATATATTTCTTTTTTGTCCATGAAAATATCAAATGTGTTCAATTTGTCCATTATGGTACAATGTTAACTTTAGGCAACAGACTTTTAATAAGTATATAAATGTAAAAATAATGAAAATATTTTTTGGTATTGTTAATGTGCCCAATTTTAAGCAGGAAAAAAAACAAATATTTTTTTCCTCACTGATATCATAATGTGTACCATAGAGGGTTAAGTCTATCGGCTAAGATTTGGCCGATAGGCCCAGAGCAAAATACTTTTGACTTTCCTCGCCTGGAGTGTTGGGAACATTGTGTAATTGCTCTGCTAATCCAGCAGATGGCGCCCGCAGACCAAGTCATGCTCAGGTCACGTCCGTGCAGCACCTTGACTGAGCAGCAGCCCAGAGGAGACGCAAAATTCTGAGAGCGACTGAGAACCGTGCATCACACTGCTGACCTGGGCATCGTATATTTGTGAGTGTTTTGCAGGTTTACAAGTAGCTTGTGAAATAAACATCAGCAAAAGATTTCCACTCAACTCTCCAACCCGCTTGCCTCAAGCTAAAAACTTTAGCTACCTACTAAACTAGCAAAATACAATTTATGAGAGATCATTTAGCATATAACCTTGCTAAAATAAAACCTTAGCCAGAACAATGTAAGTAACACACAATGAAATATATCAGTTCTAAGTAATAACATTATCTTTTCCGTAAATTAAATGCATCGTTTGTCTGAAATAAATTAATCTGACTGAACATGACCAAGAACACACTGCTACTGCAGCTCTATATTAAAACACATTTCAAGTTTAATTTATAACATATAGTGGATTGAATCATGAAATGAAAAAAGCAACCAGTGCGCTCATAACCCTTGGGTGGGACCAGGTACAGTGGTATGTCAAATTGTTTGGCTTTATGTAATCACAGTACTGTGCCTCAAAGCGTATTTTAGCTCTATTTTCCAATATAAGGCAAAGGGACATGGGGAAGCGCTTAGCAGACTCTCCGCTGGTACCAGAGTAGAGACTCGTGACCAGCTTGCATCAGTTGATTTCTGATCAGAACGTGGCGAGCTGCGAGCCTGAGTGACGCCAGTAGCTAGTGCAGCATTGTGGCAGTCAGGTTTTATAGCCCCTGTCTGTGCTCACAGGATCCGGAACAAGCCCCCCGCTCAGCGCGCAGTCAGACTTCACGCTCTTGTGCCTAAATCCTTGGTAAAGCACTATTATCAACTTCAAAAAAGATTGTAGTATATTCAGCGCCTCGTGTGTATTGTGCCTGTATTCATGATAATGCGCAGGTGCTGTGCAGCCAGAGATTTTTTCTCATACGTTGTTGTGCGGACAGATAACAAAACAGCTAGATATGTTAAAATATTTGTAGTTTTTATGTTACATTATTTATGTTCAAATTAAGCACTGTTTTACTTTTGACAATAAAAGTATTTGAAACAAGTTATATGTGACCCCGCCAGGGAAAACCAGGCCAAAGTCACTGGGCAACTTATTGAGATATCGTGTCAATATCGGGTCATTCACATTAGCCACTCGCTATTATTGCTATAAATGAAAGATAACAGTCTCAGATATCTATTGTAGTACATATTTTGATCAAAAACAAAACTTAAATTCACAAAAAAGTTGTTTTGAAAAAAAAAATTAAATTTTGGAAAAAAAGACTTTGACCTGGTTTTCCCTGGCGGGGTCACATATGTTAAATCTTCATTTCCATTTATATGAAATAATATAAATCAATACAAATTGTAAAAAAATAAATCGTCCGATATATCGTTATTGGCATTTTCTTCCTCTTAATTATCTGTATTGTATACCCAAAATTAATATAGGTTGGGCTCTATTTGTAAGTGATCATATTGAATTTGTGCTTCCAGACATCACAAACTTAGCTGTTTGAGTTTCTATGGTAATGATGAAGAAACTATAGCTATAGTAGTAACTACATATAGCTGTGCTGGTGATGTAGTTTCAGTTGCCAGGTTTTCAGTTTTCATGCAAAATTTGGCTTTTTTTATGCATTTGTGAGTAAATATTCTGTGCTGGTGGAGTGTTAGTTTTTGGACTGCTTTAAAAATGTACTATGACCACCATAAAACTGTTATAGTACTACTATATGGTTACAAGTCTGTGGCCCTTGACTGTCCCCAATAAGAAAAGTTTGTACACCCCTGAACCAATTGAAAATAAAATCATAAATATAACCAGAAATAAATCACAGATACAACTATAAAATCTGACCTACAGGTACAGATACCAAGGTTGTCCAGTCAGATAGTTAATTGTCCATATAATGGTAATAGACTTTCATCAGCCCAAGCTTATATCCTAACAGCAAAAGATACATCAGAACATTCACAGTACTGGGAAACAGTACTGGGACATGGACATTCAAAATTAAGCTGGTCACAAAATGTGGAAACATGTCCATGTAAGCTAAATTAGACACTCTGAAATCAGATCTCTCCTATTGTTTTACTTTTTTTTTTCTTCAAAACTTGGCCAAGAATCAAGTCAGTGCTTTAGATCCTGTTAGTTACATGGTTTCCATTGTGCATAAACTTGCTGGTTCATTTTAAAAAATTGTTTTATTAATTATGGCACAAATATCTGTATGACACAAGTCTACTTTGGGCATAGACCTCCTTCCTGATGGTCCAACCTACAATATTTGGCATGTGCCTGTTAAATTGAAACTGTAACTTATGCAATCTAAAAATTTACCCAATTCAACAACAAATATATACGATTTAGAAAACTAAAAAAAACTTCTAACATGAGATTATAAAATGTGTTCGTTTAATGCGATTTATACCATCAATTATATCCACTAAATAGAATTTATAATAAATTGTGCAAGTTACATGGAAACCATAAGAATGAATTCCCAGTACTGTGGATATGCTCATATGGTATTGAATGAAGTGGAGAGTCAACAATCCTCACTGTGCTGCCTAATGTATCTTAAGTGAAAGTATGTTCTGTCCAGAAGGATTATAACTACATTATCCACTCTAATGCCATCCTGCTGCAGATTGTCCAGAGCTGTTCTTACTAGAGGTCTCAGGTGAGCTAGCATCAGCCTTTCAAGTGTGTCATGAAGTGGAAGTGCAACAGGGCCTCTTGTCACACTGCAGCTCAGATTATCCATCCATCCATCATCTTATCCGCTTAATCCTGGTAAACAGGGCCATGGTTAGCCCCTCACTGGGTACAAGGCAGGCCATTACAGACTATTCTAGCCAAGCCCAGGACAGGGCACCAGTCCACAGCTGGACTCACAGCTCAGATTAAAGATGTACTAAAGCATTACACAGAGTATTTCCACACCTTTTCAGAATTGTAAGGTTTAATCTCATCAGTAGTTTCTTCACCTGATCAGCAGTGAATGTAGGTGGACACTGTAGAGAGAAAGACTGAAGTTTGTAGTGGACAGTGACCACTGGAGGTCACAGGTGGGAATGGCTGTAGTAGATGAAGGGGTGGCTGAAAATGGTCCATAGCATTTTTGTGCAGGTGTGTTAAACTGTGCAGTAGATATACATAGTTGAACAGGAAGGAAGCCTCTGTCAAATTGTATAAAGAATTGGTTTAATTCATTAAACCATTCTGCTTGTTTGAGACTTTTTGATCATTCAGTATTTTCAAGCCTTCACTACAGCATAGTCCCTATTGTGTGAATACACTGGAGTGCTTGGAGATTATTCTTCTGAAATAGCCTCTTCCCCCAATGAGCAGTGATGCGGTTTCTATCTGGTGTGAATGCGCAGGTGTTTCTGGAAATTACTCTGTTCAGTAAAACTCTTCCCACACTCTGAACACTGATACGGTTTCTCTCCTGTGTGAATACGCTGATGTTTCTGGAGACTACTCTGTACAGTAAAACTCTTCCCACACTCTGAACAGTAATATGGTTTCTCTCCTGTGTGAATACGCTGGTGTCGCTGGAGACTACTGCGTACAGTAAAACTCTTCCAACACTCTGTACACTGATATGGTTTCTCTCCTGTGTGAATACGTTGGTGTTGTTGCAGACTACTCTGTACAGTAAAGCTCTTCCCACACTCTGAACAGCAATATGGTTTCTCTCCTGTGTGAATACGCAGGTGAACTTGGAGATGACTCTGTTGATTAAAACTCTTCCCACACTCTAAACACTGATACGGTTTCTCTCCTGTGTGAATGCGCTGGTGTTTTTGGTAACTGCTCTGTTGAGTAAAACTCTTCCCACACTCTAAACACCGATACGGTTTCACTCCTGTGTGAACACGCTGGTGTTTTTGGTAACTGCTCTGTACAGCAAAACTTTTCCCACATTCTGAGCAGTGATATGGTTTCTCTCCTGTGTGAATACGCTGGTGCGTTTGGAGATGACTCTGTACAGTAAATCTCTTCCCACACTCTGCACACTGATATGGTTTCTCTCCTGTGTGAATACGCTGGTGACGGTGGAGATGATTCTGTTGATTAAAACTCTTCCCACACTCTGAACACTGATGTTTGCCTGATTTTTTTGTGTTTTTAAGCATTTGTCTGTGAAATGCCTCACAATGGAGAGTATCAGAAGAGTGTGAAGTTATACTGGATGCCACATTCTCTTCTTTTATCTCTACTAATTTCAGCATGGTAATGTATCCCTTGGTAGTATCTCCTGAGTTCTACGTGGAAGCTGGCAGAAGGAACAGGAAAAGACTACACGGTGGTGTCAATTCCTGCAGGAGAAAAAAAAGAAAAAAAATTTAACATTCAAATGTAATAGAAGATTTCTAAACAGATATTTTAAGAAAACAGAAGATCAAATATCAGGATCAGGATATTATTTCTGAAACTTAATGGGGCAATAAGCATTGTCACTTTTGTTGAGTAACATGAGTAAATAATTTGAAATATTCTCTTACTTAAACAGAATGCAATCATTGTGTTTAGTTGCTTTTTTTGTTTCTCTATTTCCTGTTCAAGAGTTTACATCATAAAAAATAAATGTCATCTGCAAATTCCATTACATAGAAGAAATAGTGTTAGTTCATGAAAGTCGTAAAGCTTGTTTAGTTGAATTTATCATAGAACATGTGGCAAAAAATATGGAATCTCTATAACTCCAGGATGTTCCGGCCAGTGGTGGACAGTAACAAAATACATTTACTTGAGTACTGTACTCAAGTATTTTTACTTTACTTGAGTATTTATTTTTTGGTGAACTTTCACTTTTATTTTGGTGACTTTCACTCCACTACATTTCAAAGACAAATACTGTACTTTTGACTCCACTACATTTCTAGCAAGCTTGCCGTTACTCGTTCCTTTTGGATCAGCATTAGAGTGGAGTCATTTCAGATGGATAAAGCATTGTTGATGAGTAACGAGCAAGATATGAGTATAATTCATCAATATCTGTGCTCGTGCTGAAGGAAAATTGACTCATTCTCATTGGGTGACTGACTGTCTTCATGATCTGTGATTGGCCAGGCACACAGAGTGCCCACCCCAGTTGCCAGGTTTGCGGTTTTCACACCAAATTTGGCTTGTTTGAAAATCCAGTTGCGGGTGAAAATTCAGGGGGTGGCGGGGTGCATTTTTTGGGGCTACTTTTAAAAATTGCCCTGGTAAAAAAGTGGGTGTTGCCTTGGATGTTACGTCAACACAGCAGCAAACATGTACACTAAGCCGCCACTAACGAAGACTGATTACAACAATAAGAACAATGACAACATAACTAAAGGAAGGCAGTCTAATAAAAAGTTTGAAATGGAAGAGCCCTTAAAAGTCACAAAAAAGGAGAGGACAACAGAAAATGGCAGTTAAAATTGTGTACGTGTGAGCTTGAGAGAAATTAAATAACAGATGGAAAGAACTGTCCAAAAATTCATAATAGCTCTTCATGTAACCAGAAATCACAAAGCGATGAAAAAAATGTTAACAAAGAGGATCAGTGGAGAGAAGAGAGTTCATGAGGGCCAAGAACAGAAATTACTAAGTAAAAGTGAGGTTTTTTTTTTTTGGCTAATTATTTTACTATTAAATATTCTTGACGAGGATATAAAACTTCCAAAGAACTAATAAAACACTAATGTTACCATAGTATTACTGACTTTAAGATAAATAGCAATACTGATATTATATCCTTTATAAACAAAATACTAAGTCGTACACTCATAGCTGTTTTACA
Source organism: Crenuchus spilurus (assembly GCA_036984385.1). Taxonomy (NCBI): domain Eukaryota; kingdom Metazoa; phylum Chordata; class Actinopteri; order Characiformes; family Crenuchidae; genus Crenuchus; species Crenuchus spilurus. The sequence goes on from BRDA01093360.1 coordinate 35,704, forward strand.
ATTCGCTTCAAACGTGCGACAGACATATATTTTTTTTTGTTAGTTTAAGCTTCTGAAGGGTGGGTTTTAGACTGACTTTAGGCTGGATATTTTTGTTGGACCTGGCAACCCTGTCTGCAGCCACTCTCGCGCACACAGACAGTGACTGACTGATCTCTCTGTGCTTGGCTTCACTCTAGGTCACTGCTCTGTTCAGTATTCCTTAGGTTTTCTTCAGTTCACCGCCATTTCGATTTGTATGATGTTTAAAGTTACTTGGTGAACTGGTTTCGTAATGTAAGTGGTGCATTTGACAAGACAGCTGAAAATGGCTTGTGTCGCATTGATCACTGCCTCTACTCCAGTCTTTTTTTTTTTACCATCTGCTTTCTCTTAGTTTGGCTGGTGATATAAAGTCAGTTGGAAAACTTTGCTCGTACTGAACACAGTGCTTTTGAGGAGAATACAGTGAACAAGGCTGACATATAAACAATACATACAGCAACTTCTTATCAATCCATAGCAATTTCAGACTTAAAATAATGTACAGATTTAAGCCCCGCCCACTTCCGGTTAAACCACACCCAAGGCTCCACCCATTTCGAGTACAGATAAGGATACAGATAGTGGTGTACAGTACTCACTCATCCCTACTCAGGTTCTACAATGAGACTTTCTTGCAGGGAGGTTCTACATGTCAATACATCATCAGGTGGTTTCAGCTAGTTACAAGGTTCTGTAAAAGCACTCAAAACACAGCAATGTACTGATATATAATATATATAAATGAAAATATAATTTGCACTTTTGAATACTTGAGTATTTCTAAATGCATGTACTTTTGAATACTTAAGTATTTTGAAAAGTAAGTTCTTCAGTAGTTTAACTTGAGTAAACTTTTGACTGAGCAACTTTTACTTGTAGTTGAGTAAATTTTGGCCATGAGTATCAATACTTTTACTTAACACTGGCAAGGCGGAGGTTTTTTGAGATTCTGAAAAGTCACCCTCCCTCTTGTGGGCTATCAGCGAGCTATTGTTGTGTTAACTATTGCTAGGATATCATCCCCCACAGGGTTTAGGCTCAGAGAAGGAGAGCTTTCTCAGAGAAAACCCAAAGAAAGTGTGTGCAGTGTGGGTTATTGATTATGATAAATAAATGTATAATAAACTATAATTCGTTCTCTGGTAAAGTTATTCTGTCTTATTTATACAACCGGCCCTCTCCGCCTGCTTCTCTGTGTGTGAGCCTGCATGCACGCTGCCATAATAATTATTTTAATATATTACAGTTCATTTCCATCTACGTAAAGTATTTTATTTCGTTAGATAACAGGGAAATGAAACGAAATATAGTTTATTATACATTTATTTTGCCCTGTAGACGGAAACTGGCACTGTGTTTTGTGACGAGTATTTTCGCAGCTTTGCTGTGAAGATACCAATGCATAAAAAACGGTCTAAATGAATGAATAAATACATTCTCTCTGTGAATTTCGTTTCATTTTGAAATATAATGTATTATTTTTAGTGTCTTTCTGTGAATATGGACTGAGATTCTGAGATATTTCCCTCACTTTGCCCTGAAAATGGCAATGCACAAATAAATCTATAAATCTAAAACTGTGTAAAAGTAATAAATAAATTTTCTCTGTGTTCTTTGTTTGATTTTAAAATATAATGTAGTATTTTGAGTGTCTTTCTGTGAAACTCGACTGAGTTTCAGAGATTGCTTTCTGTGACTTTCTTTCCCCCACTTTGCCTGAAGCGTTTGTCATGTAATTAGCATATCAATAGGAGGCTAATCGTCCTCCAGCAGGGTGGCGGGCCAAGCGGGGGATTTACTCCTGATGACGGTTTTCGTAGCATCCGCGCTTTAAGTGTTAAGTACTAGAGTTCAGTACTTTGTCCACCACTGGTTCCAGCAGATGTTTTATGTCATAGCAATGTTATGTTTTATGTCATAGCAAATCAATAAATCACAAACATACCCTTTTTTATTTAAAATCTGAACCATCTGGTTTCATGAAACATGTCAAACAAACAAA
>BRDA01093361.1:0-12025 GCA_036984385.1 Crenuchus spilurus
GAGGAGCAGACACGGTTGAGTTAGACTTCCTAACCACATATACTCAGTATATTCATAGGAGAAGAGCTGCTAAACTCACTCACTTTCTGATAATGCTTGTAGCATATTTGTTGTGTTTATATACATCACACATGTATCAGCTTCTCATAGAAATAACACAAGAGAGAGTAAAATCCTCAGTATTATTGCAGTGTTAATCACCTCTGCATGTGTTGAATTTACTCTAATAGTGTTCACTTTCATTGACTTTGCCATTGCCATTGCACTTTTCCTTTTGCCTCAGCTTCCTTTTATTCATTTTTAATCCAAACTGCATGAATTACCAGCACAATGTAATTACTTCACAACAATAAAACTAAAATAATACATTTTATACATATTTTACATTCATCTCATTTGTTGTATTTGAGTAAAATATTTGTCCTTAAGAATTCCCGTTTCCCGTTTACTGCAAATGAATGAACAATTGAGCACACAGACAAACTTACAGGAGTTCTTCTTGGTCAAATTTGGTGATTGCATGAATGGAAAATACTGAATACACATCCACTCTATAAGCATTACTCTCAGGTTGTAAAAACGACTCCCTGCTGATTAAAATCACAGATCTCATCACTAATCACTTACAAACATCACCAAGTTAAACAAATCCATTCACGAAAATGGCTGGTAGTGTTGTCTGAATTGTTGAGGCGCTCTAAATGCTGGCACTCTGCACTGTTTATATCGACCTGCACAGCATCATTCTCCACTAAAGACTCGCGCCGGCGTTCCTGTCACTTAGCTTCACAGTCATCATTGAACAGCCTCAATTATCCATTTAGCTCAAGTCAATTTTATTAGTTTAGAGTGTTTTACAATGGACACAAAGCAGCTTGTCCAGAAAACTGGTTCCAAACCCTAATGAACAAACGGAGGATGATGGTGGCAGGAAAAAATCATGATAACCATTGAAAAGCCAATCAAGATACTGTACATAGTGTTTGTTTTCGTGTAATTATTAGCATGTATTAGCAATAATAATTGCCAGTGTAGCAGTTAGCATAGTATAGTGGGTAATAACACTGTGCTAATAATAATATTGTGGCAGACTGGTATTCAGTTCCCAGTCTGGATAAGCACACCATACTATAATAATAGGAGTTATTGGGTAAGATTCCCAATATAAATCACTATCAGTTAATATATTGTACAGTGTGACTACATATACAGCACATCTGCTGTAGGCCAATTCAGTACTTATGTTTCCACACTTACACGTCTTAGTTCTACAGTCTACAGATGCTCCACCCACAAATGTGTTTTTTCTTGGCTCCGCCCATAATTGTGTTCATTTGTAGCTCCACCTGTATGTTCATTGGTAGCTCTACTTTCATAACTACTGCTGTGAGGTTGTGCGAGTGTTATAAGAAATTTTAATTTAACCCTATTGAGAAACTTCATATGTTCCTAATGGAGGTTCATTTTGAAGTCTTGGTTCACCTCAATGGTTCTTCTTCATGCTTTTATATATTCCCTTATTAGTCTTTGTTCTCCTTCATGGCTTTTCCTTGTGTTCTTTGATTTCTCTTATGAGTCTTTGTGCCTCTCAATGGTCATTCATTGTGTTCTTAGGCGGTTTTCCTAATGAGTCTTGGTTCTTATCAGTGGTTCTTCCTCATGTTCTTATGGGGTTTTTGAAACTTTTCTTTGATAATTTTCATCAAATTGGTGAGATCAGCATTCAGGTGGTTCTCTTCTCTTCCTGAATGAGTGTGATCAGTGTTTGGACAATCAAACAGGCCCGTTTGTCCAGTGACAGGTTACCATGGAGATGTACCTGTCACCTGTCTGAGTCCGCACTCTCTCACTTCTCTCCTCTGATCTCGGAACGGAGGGCTAATTAAGAAAGGTCTGACATTGCGCTCCGTTCACTAGAACAGCCATCAATCAAATACGCACAGGCAGCTTCTAAAGGTTAACTATATTCATTACAAAGAGAGAGAGAGAGAGAGAGAGAGAGAGAAACAAAGACAGACAGAGAGAGTAGAGCTAAATTAACACCCAACACAGGAGAAACATTATGGAAATGATGTGTATGCAAATCTGGATTGTGTATTAAAATTAGCAGTGGTTCTGAATAGAACTATACAAAATTTGTGCTTTAATTATTTACTTGCATTAATAGGACTGTTGCACTGAATCCTGTAATTACAGTCTTCATGCTCCACCCACAACTATATTCTTTTTACCTCCACTCACAAATGATATGATTTAATCTATGACGCTACCCACAAATGTTACTTTGTACCCACACCCACGAATGTATTCTTCGCCCACGTGTTCTTTCATAGCTCTGTTCATTCATGTATTGTTTTTTATTTCCTCCACTAATTTAGAAAAAAAAAGAAATGTGTTGTTTTGTAGCTCCACCCACAATTGTGTTGTTTTGTTGCTTCAGCTCTGAGGTTTGTACAATATTTACAGATTGCTGGAGAAAACAACACAGTTTCTATATAAATATCTACATTTAAAGTCTGATATCCATTTCTATAAAAGCTTTAAGTATATGTCTCAGTGTGACAAAGAACATGTGGCGAAATCTTTTTGTGGAGTAACTTCAGCCATGCTAGAGTGGGTAATGACATGACTTAGCCAGCTAACAATGCTAATGTTGGTGAACTCCTTAGTCCATTAGAAGTTTCTGTCTAAAATGTTGATTACACAATAAAAAACTACATTACCCTTTATTTTAAACTCACCAGCTGCCACTATTTACTCTCTCACTGAAACTCTAAAACTCCAGTCAAGTCCTCCAAACTCAAAGTGAAAGCATCATAACAGGCCCTCCTAATTATCTAATTATTTTCATTAATGCTAATAGACTTCACAGGAGTGATTTAGTCTGGACGACTGCAGCTCCAGCTCACTGACCTCAGCACTAACGGCCTTTACACTTCATTACTGCCTTTAATAACAGACCCTTAAACGCCTCATTAATTACACCCCCCACTTACCAACACCTGCCAATCTCTTCTCCTCTCTTCTCTCTTCTGCTCTCTTCTCTCCTCTCATCTTTGCTTGTCATCTCTTCTCCTCTTTTCTCCTGTCTTCTCTTCTCCCCTCTCTTCGTTCTTCTCTTCTCCTCTCCTCTCCTCTCTTCTCTTCTCATCTCTCATCTATTCTCCTATCTTCTCATCTCTTCCCCTCTCCCTTCTCCTCTCCTCTCTTTTCCCTTCATATCTCATCTATTCTCCTCTACTCATTATTGTAGTCTCCTATCTTCTCATCTCTGCTCTTCTGTTCTTCTCTTTACTTCTCTCTTCACTTCATCTTTCTTCTGTTCTCTTCTTCTCTTGTCATCTAGTCTCCTCTTTTGTTCTCCCTTCTTCTTTCCTTTCCTCTGTCCTGTCCTCTTTTCTCTCTTCTTTCTTCTCTTCTCCTCTCTTCTTTGCTATTCTCACCTCTTCCCCTCTGTTTTCTCCTCACCTCTCCCTTCCCCCCACCTCTCATCTATTCTCCTCTTCTCTTTCCCTTCTTCTACTATCTTCTCTTCTCATCCCCTCTTCAATTCTCTTCTGCTGTCATCTCCAAATCTCTTCTTATCTTCTTTCTTCTGTTCTCTCTTCTTCACACTGATCTTCTTTTCACTTCTCTCTCCTTCTCTTCACTTCATTTCTCTTCTGCTCTCTATTCTTTTTTCTTCTCTTCTCCTTTACATTACTTGTTCCTCCTTGTGTCTGTTCTACCTTTATGTGTAATTATAGAGAGTTTGGTTGAGCAGGTTGTTGACGAGCAGGCCAGTTCTAGAATGCTGCGTTGGTGAAATCCGTCCTGATGCTCGCTTTCTCCTCTCTGGTTTTGTCCTGGTTTGGTGTGTTTGTTTTCAGGTTTGTTTACTGAAATTCCAGCTGCGGTTTCACATGAAGCTCCAGCCTGATATCAGACAGGGTTTAGATAAGTTCTAATCGGTTGAGAATGATTGTCTTTGATTGAGCAAATACAACTGCTAAATTTGGCTTTACTGGTAATCTTATCTGTAAGTTTAGCTACACTTTGAATAAATGTGTACTGCCTCCCTTTCTTTCTGTTGCTCTCACTCTCTCTTTCTCATATTCTTATTCAGTATGTCTCGCCCAGTCTCTTTACCTCCATCACACCATTTTGTCTATTGATCTCCATCTGAGGTCAGATGCTTTTTAAAGCAGCTAGCTAGATCGAAACTAACTATCATGTCTCTCTCTCTCTCTCTGTCTCTCTCTCTCTCTCTCTCTCTCTGTCTCTCTCTCTCTCTCTGTCCTTTTATTATTGATCTGTAAGGTTAAAACCAACTTTTGAGTACGGTCATTTCACTTTACATTCCCAATCAAGTTCATTAACAACAAACCTCCACTTTGTATGTCCCCTCACTGGTTACTTCATCAGAAAGCCCCACCATCTGTACATTTTGAGAGATCTATGTGAAAGGTCACTATATAGGTGTACAGTTACAGTCTAGTCTAGCTGCACAGTTTATCAGCCCCTCTACCTCTTTCACCACTGGTCAGTTTCTGACCACAGAAGAAAATCTGTCCAGATGTTTTTTAAGTGGTGGACCATTCTTAGCACATTAGTGACACTGACATGGTAGTAGCTTGATAGTGTGCATGGCAACAAGAGTTGGGTGTCTGATTAAGTGGACAGTGGGTGGAGCTACAAGAGAGAGGTTTCTGATAAAGTGGACAGTGGGAGGAGCTACAAGAGAGAGGTTTCTGATAAAGTGGACAGTGGGAGGAGCTACAAGAGAGAGGTTTCTGATAAAGTGGACAGTGGGAGGAGCTACAAGAGAGAGGTTTCTGATAAAGTGGACAGTGGGTGGAGCTACAAGACAGAGGTTTCTGATTAAGTGGACAGTGGGTGGAGCTACAAGACAGAGGTTTCTGATTAAGTGGACAGTGGGTGGAGCTACAAGAGAGAGGTTTCTGATAAAGTGGACAGTGGGTGGAGCTACAAGACAGAGGTTTCTGATTAAGTGGACAGTGGGTGGAGCTACAAGAGAGAGGTTTCTGATAAAGTGGACAGTGGGTGGAGCTACAAGAGAGAGGTTTCTGATTAAGTGGACAGTGGGTGGAGCTACAAGAGAATGGTTTCTGATTAAGTGGACAATGAGTGGAGCTACAAGAGAGGGGTTTCCAATAATGTGGCCGCTTATATGTAAACTGAAGTTTGGGTCTCTGCCACATTACCTATTAGCACTAAAGAGGTGAAGTGCCCTCTGTAGGAGTTTAAAAGCATTGGGAAAGGCCCCAAAGACATGCCATTCACTCTCTGGACTTTTAAAGAAGAAGCTGAATGGCCTTTTATTATGTTAGTCATAGCATGTGTCTGAGTGCCCCCTACTGGAATTAAAAATGGCACTGCAGGCAGGATTGAATTCAGCACTGAAACTGCAGCGCTTCTGAAGGTCATTACAGTAGGGTGGGCTTTGCACACACACACACACACACACACACACACACACAGACATCTTAATCTTATTCCGCAGAAGCTGATTTCCATCCTCCTGCCTGTGTTTTTTTAGAGATAAGGAAGCCGAAGCTGTGAGTTTATAATCAGAAAAATGGTTTTGGATTTGTGAAGTAGGTGAAAGCTTGGTTCTATGAGCTCTAGATGGAGAAGTGAGGCAGGAGGGTGATTGATTTACACATTTATATCTAAAGGGTGAAGCTGGCAGGCGTGCAGAGCTTTGGGGTGAGGTGGAGTATTTAAAGGGATCATATCCTCGATGTTTCTTGTATTTTATTGTTTATTTTGAAATGCACTTATAACCTCTGTGTGGGTGTATATGCCAAAAGCAGTCATACATTTTTATTATTATTCTTTTTTACATCACAATTTCCAAGCTTCTCTTGATCTCTTGAGAGTTTTTGTTACTGTGCTTTTAAAACAGATATGTAAATAATTGCTCTCTAATTGGCTGTCCTGTATTGTGGACTGTTTTTACAGTTTACTTTATGTTTATGGGCTGTATGGATTGGGGAATTAATTATATGTCTTGAAACCTTAATGACATTTATATACTACATCAGTTTCATTTGCAGTGGCATTCAAATGTTTGGGCTCCCCTCATCAAAACTTCTGTTACTGTGATTAGAAGACCTCTAAAATTAAACTAAATTAAAAATTACATTATTTTGAATAAAAAGGGAAAAGAGCACCATGCAAATGTTTGGGGTCTCCTAAACATTTGAGTATTTACTAATTAACTTGTTAGGACTATGATTTATTAATTTCAAAGCTTTGTAAATACTCTGACTCCTCAGACTGTTCCAAAAATCTAGCTCTAAACAGCTGCCTGGCACTCTGAAACCATAAACTAATTGATGGCTACAAAGCAGGAGAATACTACAAGAAGATAGCTGGTTCCTCAGTTCATAATGTAGTTAAGAAATGGCAGTTAATGGCCCCGAGTGGCTCAGCAGGCTAAGACGCTGACACTATAACCAGAGGATCGTGAGTTTAAATCCCAGTCATTCTGTTTGCCACCAACAGCTGGGACCCAAGAGACTAAAAATTGGCTGTGCTCTCTCTGTGCGGGTAGATGGCGCTCTCTCTCCCTATCACTCTCACATTGCAATGTCCGCTGGCTCAGGCTTCTACTGATAGGTCCTTTTGGATCAAGGAATCCTACACGTTTGCTCCCCAGTGACAGTGTATCAGAGGTAGTTTGAAAAGAGGTGGTGGCTGCATCACACGCAACGGAGGAGGCTTGTGCTTGTCTTCACCCTCTTTGAGTCAGGGACAGTACAAAGTGATGGGGAGAGCCCCTTAGCGGATGGGGTGGGTTAATTGGCTACTACCACATTGGGAAGGGGATAAAATTGTAAAAAGCATAAATAAAATTTTTAAAAAAGAAATGGCATTTAATAATAACATTGGAGGTCAAGTTGAGGTCTGAAAGGCAAAGAATACTTTGCAGGTGAACTGCTTGTAGGATTGCTGGAAAGACAAAGCAAAAGACCTTCAGGGTGTGGAATTTCATGAAAAGAACACCTCTCCAACTGTTAGGCATGTATGTGGATCGATCATGATTTGCACTCATGTTGCAGCCATTGGAACAATTCACTGATAGAGGGAAGAATAGATTCAATTAAATACCAACAAATTCTGGAATCAAATGTTAGAGCACCTGTAAAAAAGCTTAATGCTGGTCAACAGAATAATTATCTCAAACACAATATTCACAACAGACTACCTCAGGAGGTATAAGTGTAAGGTTTTGCCATGGCCTTCAGTCATCTAATGTAAACATCATAGATAATCGGTTAGTAGACTTCAAAAAAGCAGGTCATAAAAGACAATGCAAGAATCCTACAAAACATCAAACCTTTTGCAAGGAGGAGGGAGTGAAAATTCCCCAAATAAGAATACAAACTCTCTTACCTGCTACAAAAAGCTTTTACAAGTTGTGATTCTAGCAAAAGATGGAGTTAATAGGTCCTGACCATGCAGGGTGCCCAACATTTTGCTTTTGGTGTTTTTTTCCTTTTAAAACAGTAAAAGAGGCTGGAATAAAGTATTTTACTTAAAATATTAAAGAAATGTCTCATTTGTAACTTCAGGTTATGCTTTACTTTATTCACATTAACACACATTTTTGACGAGATGTGCTCATTTTTTGCATTCCACTGTATTTTATAAATTGCAAAAATAACGAACATTTTTTTCAATAATACAGACCCTTTAAAGGAACGCAAAGTGATATTTTTTATTGCAAATCATTTGTACATGGTCAATAATTCTGAAATATAATGTGTTTTAGAATATGTCTTACTTTTTATGCAGTTAACAAAACTCTGATTACTCCATTATCATCCTATATTATTCACAACTGTGTGATGTACACATATACAGTCAGATAAATATATTAAATTCTACAAAAGTGTCAAATAATTCAGTCACTGAAATGTAGATTCAGAGTAAAGTCATTCAGAGTGTCATTCAGAGTGTTTTGGTGTGAAATGGTTGATTGTTGAGAAACATGCTCACTTCTTTACTATGTTGTTGATAAGATGATAAGAACCAAGTTTTAGATTGAATGTTGATGATAGTAAATTAATGATAAATCTGAAATAAAATGTTTGCCTTTCAGGCCTTTTAATGCCCTGCATTTACCCCTCCACCATGAATGGATTTTAAAATATTTTTTATTGAGAATCCTCTGATAATAATAAATAATAATAATAAAATAATATCTCCAACATAAGGCCCTGTATCCATAACCACTTCATAACTTTTTAGCTTTATTGGCTTTCAATTTATAGGATTGTGATGTTTCTCTGATATTGAACATTTCACATCAAACCACTCTGAATGTCTTTGTTTACATCTTAAACATTTAAATTAGCAGAGATTTTGGAAATTCAGTGAAATTCTTATTTAACTCTCTCTCTCTGTGTGTGTGTGTGTGTGGCGTGTGTGTGTGTGTGTGTGTGTGTGTGTGTGTAGGTACCTGATCCCATCTCTGGACCGAACTCATGCTGGATTCTATCGCTGTATTGTGAGGAACCGTGTTGGAGCTCTGCTGCAGCGTAGAACCGAAGTCCAGGTGGCCTGTGAGTATCACACTCTAATATACTCATTTCATCTAAAAGAGTGGGCGTGTTACCCTGATGTCCTGGCTAAATTTCCCACTCCTAAACATCTCCATCTTCAAGAATTGGTCCAGTCACCTCACCTCTCTGTCTAATAGCTAATGTGTGGTGAGAGTTCTGGTGCCGATTGGCTGCCGTCACATCATTCAGGTGAATGCGGCACATTGGTGGTGGTTGAGGTGAGTCTCTAATGTCTGTCCAAAATGTCAGAGCACTTTGGGGGTCTTGAAAAGTGATATGTAAGTGTAAGTACTGTAAGTAAGTAGTGCCTAGTGCTGTATTGGTTAAAATGAAGTGGAGTCGAGGAGTTGAAATGACTGACTCCAGCAGTTGGAGACTCCAAATAACCCAGAGCCATACATTACTATGTCACGCACTTTATAGTATCTGTACTGGCCATTTGGTTAAGATCCCACCCATATGAGAGTTCCACCAATCATCACATACATAAGCATCTGTACAGGACAAGTAAACCATTCTGTAAAAGCCTGAAGAGACATACATCCAACATCAAAACAGCACTTTCAATACTCTTACTGTACAGACTCCCAGTGAAGCACAGCATCCAACTCAAAATGATGCTGTGAAAGCCTTTTGTCCAGTAAATGTGGTTCTTGGCTATACTAGAAAAGCTTGGATTTGAAGATGCCATAAAAAGGCAGTGATGACTAGCTTCAGGGGTGTATAAGCTGAGCCTTATCTGACTCCAGCAAAAAGATTCATATAGACTAGTTAACCGTAGTGGGTTTTCAGACACTCCGATGTAGTCTGATATGCTCTGACATTTAACAAATTACAACCATCTAAAATATTTTTTTTCTAAAGTGATACAGAGACTTTTGTTCAGCACAAACTCAGCAACAACAATGTCATAAATCTATATTTTGATTATATCTGCTTTAAACTTTCCAAAAACCTAATGTCAGATGTGCTAATATTTTGTGAAAAAAATACACTCTAAACATTTCTAGTCAAGACTTTTGAGCTCAGAACTGAATAAACAGAGGTGTTGGCTACACACTTCTCATTACAGTTTTTTGAAATTGTATGTGGTTTTATTTCTATAGCTTAAGAAATATGAGTTGATATTGTCATTTACTCAGTCACCAACCATACATTGAATATTCATGAGACAGGTGAGAGGTGAGAGCTCTTTGTTTACATGGCGCTCAGACATGCTAATGCACCAATGAAATGTTCGGAATTACCATGTCATTATCATGAATGACAAATTCACAAGTGGGCTTGTTAATATACCGGGAGCAGTAGTGCCAACTCTAGAGTGTTAAAATGAGTAATAGTTCTCTTTTGACTTTGACTGGATATTTCTAGAAAGTTTACTTGGTGCACTGATAGGTAGTTTTACTTAATTTCAAGTATTATTTGATGAAATAAGCAAAATTATCAGTCATTCTCACTAAATAAAATCACAAGTAATAACATCTAGTAATAAATTAACTACAGGCTTAACAGAATGAGAATATTAAATATGTTGATTATATTTGAATGAATATACTTCGATTGCCAGTATATTGTTTATATAGGGTTAATAAATTGTGAATTGCTGAACTCGATAAACCCCCTACAAGACAAACTGGAGTGAATCCAGAGTTCTGATTAGTTGGAAAAACTTTCAGAGCTTCCTGTGTAATTAGAGCAGTTTCATGGCTAATCAGGACTAATCAGTGGATCGAAATCTTCAGAAAACGTGTGATTCCGCCTCTACGCTTTCACCATCTGTTCTGAGCAACTGAAGGAAGCTGTCAGTGAGTGAGAGAGAGAAATAGAGAGAAGGGGAGGGAAATAGAGATTGAGAGATAGAGAGAAGTGGAGAGAGAGAAGGAGAGGAAGGTAAAGATGGAGAGAGAAGGTGAAAGAAATACAGAAAGAGAAGGAGAGAGAGATTTTTGTGGTTTCCATGGGAGATGAAATTTGTCAAAACTGAGTCATCGATTCATCTCTTCTCCATCAGAAAATATCTTCAGTCTAAATGAGAACTGATTCACACTGAACTGGAGGAAATTGCCAAACCCAACAACCTGAATCACTATTAATACTTTTAATACTTACTGGAAAAAGTCTTATCACCGACAGTCTCATCACCGACTGTATTCATATTGCAGTGAACTTGTGCAAGCTTTACAGAATGCAGGTAAAAATCTCATTTAAAATCTCATTTTAGCTAATGAGAAACTGCAGAACCCAACTCTGTGTTTCTGTATAAATACATGTAACTGTGTTCTACAGGTTCTCATTGGGTTAAATAGGATTTTTACCAGCCTTGTGTAAAGTTTGTGCAACCTTACTACAGGAGCTAACAAACACATTTGTGGGAAGGACTTCAAAATAGCAGACCAGTGGCTGAAGCTATGCAAGAAGATATTTGTAGGTGGTGCTGTGAAAGAGCAGATAAGTGCACAGGGCTATGAAAGAACAAATCATTGAATGTAGCTCTGGAAGAATAGATAAGTGGGTGAAGGTATGAAAGAACAAATTATTAATTGTAGGTCTGGAAGAAAAGATCAGTGGATGGAGCTATGAAAGTACAAATCATTTGGTGTTGCTCTGGAAGAATATATCAAGGGTTGGAGCTATGAAAGTACAAATTGTTGGTGTAGCTGTGGGAGAATATATCAGGGGTGGAGTTATGAAAGTACAAATCATTAGGTGAAGCTCTAAAAGAACAGAACAGTGGGTGGAGCTACCAAAGAACAAATCATTGGGTGTAGTTGTGGAAGAACAGGTCAGTGGAGTGGAAAGGGATAAGAGACTCTATTCAGGCACTGTCGAGTAGTTATATATATATATATTTTATTTGAGCTTCACTGTTTTGTCATGTGCTCTGAGTGCAGCAGATGCGTGTGTACACCACGCCTTCTATCTCTGCTGCACTCATTCATCCCTGGCTGCAGCTTTGTATTTTGGTTTGGTTCTTTTGGGGTTGTTTTGTAGTTATTTTGATGTTCACCACTCCCTTTCTGCATTTTGAGCCCAACCCGGAGGCATATCATCCAGGTTTTGCTTTAAATGAGGCCGCATGCCAACGGGCACTTGACTCCACCCTGCGGCTTGCCATGGGTCCTGTGACAGTTACATTGATTATTCAAAAAGTAATAATCACTGAATGTCTACACTTAGTTTCAGATATAAGTTTGCCTGTGCAGACTGATCATTTATAGTTATAGGAGTAACCAACATGAAAACCAGAGAGCTGTCTAAAATCAATCAGAACAATATTGTACAATATTGGCCTTAGCCAGTACAAACATTTGAAAAGTCGTCACTGGTGTATTAAGTAACAGATGTCTAACAGGTAGACCAAGGAAAACAACAGCAGTTGATAACAGAAACATTGCAAGTGCTGTAAAGAAAGATCCTAAAACAACTGTTAGTGACATCAGCAGCAACCTCTA
>BRDA01093363.1:0-12493 GCA_036984385.1 Crenuchus spilurus
CTCACAGGCGGACACACTTCACACTAGCCTCGGGCCAGTCCCAGCTAGCGAGCTAGCAGGTGTAAATTTGAATAGCGCGAAATTTGAATGATTTTACGACAGACTAGCGTGTTGGGTGAAAAAATGGTTGGGTGCTTTTTAGAAGGTCGGGTGAGGATGTTCACCAATTGTTTTTTTTTACTTGGCCTAATGGCCAATTCACTGGCAAATACATTTTGTGACCCTCCGGCCTGAAGCCATGTCCCTGGCCACACACCCTGCCTTGTCTTGGTCTTTGTTGTGTATGCCATGTGCTCTTGTATATGTTCATGTCATGTCTTCATGTGCACACCTCCAGTCACGTCACGTCATGTCGTCGAGTTCATTGGCAGCACGGAGGACCACACAGATGGCACTTTTCACGTTAATCACTCAGTGTGCTTTATAATATATAATATATGCTTTTATGATGATGTAATCCATATGCTATTTGTGCATATGTGTAGATTGTCTCCGTTTAGTCAAGCCACTGCTCTGTTTTCTCTTGTTCATGCCACATCCAAAGCTTTCATTTAATTTTAGAGCCACAGTATTTGTTTTGTTGTTGTCTAATAAAACATTCACTGGATACACACCTGCTTCTATTTCCTCATGGCCACAGCAGTCTTACAAAATTAAAGTAATTACTTTTAAAATCATGTGATTGAGTGTAAGCTTTGTAAAAACAAACCAAAAAACAAAAACAATCTCTCTGATATGGACTCACTGAAGTCGCAGTCCTAACAGAATTTGTAGATTTTTTTTTGCTTTCCTGTAGTCATAAAAAATGTGACATCAAAATCTACCCAAGACTTTTTTGCATGTGCACACATTTGCAGCCTTGAATTTGTTATTGATCACGCTATACTCAACAGGCATGGCATGAAAAAATGACAATCATCAATAACATTCTGTTTTGAGTTTTTTAGTGCAATCAATCAACACACTTGGAAACTTGGAAAACGAACACATTTACAGGAACCAGAACAACCCAAATGAACCTGTAGAAAAACTCTATTGATTACCTGAACTGACTGTAGCCTCATAGTGATTTTTCCCACTGTTGAGTCAGTAGACAGGTGCCTTGCAGGCAGGCTGGAAGGGAGGAAGTGAAGAAATAAATGAAACTTTGCAAAGTTTGAGAGCAGGAGTTGTACTCTGCTGTCTGACTGTTGTGGTTGTGGAACAGCTGGGAGTGGATTTACTCTCTCCTGTTGTGGTTAAGCCCAAGCTTTCCAGCTGAAGGACTGGATCTCCTTTGGGGTCTCTGCATCACCTGCATCACTGTAACTCTCTGGAGTTTGAAGACTTTCAGTGCTGCCATGAGCACAGTTTATTTATTTTTTACCTATTTCTCTCCTTTTTCTGCAGGCATACATTTTTTAAAGTGCTTTATTTTTGACTTGGATATTTCATTCTTATTCAGTATACTTTTTCTTATTGTTATATTAGATGCAACTGAGATGCACAAACATTCTGGAGAAATACTGAAAGAAGTAAATAAATTAGCTGTTTCGGATGTATGTCAGATACTTTACCCAATATGCAAATACCCAACATAATTTTTGCTGATTGAAATACCACATCACTGAAGTTTGATTCATTATTTTAGAAGGCTACCATTATTTTACTGAGCCTACCAGTCAGGATCGAGGATGTCTTGATTCACTCATCCAAGGTCGAATCTAATCGTGGCAGTTTTCAAACAAAATGAATTGTATTCTTGCCTTTTTCTTGGCTTTTATATTTCTGATTCTATACATCCTTCATGTGCCAGGGAGTATCAGCCATGTTTAAGCCATTTTGTTTTACATTTAATCTATTATTCAGTTTTAATATGTATTCATATAGTGTCAGAAAAGATAGTCGCCAGTCTTTCCGCTTTCATATATAGCAAATGATGGAAAATGTGTAAATTGGATTTTCAAACAATTTCTTTATTTCCAGTAATGTTATGAAATCTTATTACGAGGACAGTACTAACCTCGGTGCAATCAAAGACAACATGCATAATCTAATCTTCTGTTTTTTTTAGAACCCTGTCTTTGTTCATGCTGAGTATTTCCATAATCTGGGGCTTTGTTCTGAAAATTATGTAGGATGACTTATGAGATTGTAATTAAGAGTTTTTCAGACCAAGCTATTGCAATCAGTTTTGCATGCTAAGTATATTTTTACAATCACATGACTTCAGCCCTCATTTTTTAGAATGGAAAGGAAAAGTTACTTTTCTCACACTCAGTCTCACATCAGTGTTGCTCTTTAACATTCATTCACACTAAGAACATGTGAAAATTATTTACCACATATGTATGATTATTTTGTTTGTGTAGTTTTTCATAAAACTGACTAGCTGCCGGTGAGAAAATGTGTTTTTCTTACCATATATGCATTACTGTTTTGTTTAAAATATGAACTAGAGGTCAAACAAACAATATGGTTGTTTTAGAGCCGATACCGATATTGATAATATTAATGATCAAGGACACCGATAAACAATATTTTGGACCAATATTTATTTACCATAAATTGTATTTATTATTACTATAAAATGTACAAGTATGCCACTACCACAACTTACATGATATTGAACATTTTATATTAGAAGATTATAAAATTAAAATGCTTTGAGCTTTAGAAAGTTAAAAAACTGAAAAACCATGCTTGATTGTCTTTACTTGACATGTAGTCCACATTTCTACCTGTGAAATAGTTTTGTGAGTCTGATGTTTGTCCAGACTCAATAATTGTTTTTGTGTTTGTGTTTGTGTCAGATATGTGCATAGATCACAAAAATGCTTTTATTAGCATGGAGTTCAAGTGCCATTTCAAATAATCAGAAAAATGTTAAATATCAGCATAAATTAAAAATCAAAATAATCAAAACAATCGCAAACATAATCATATTAACATGTTTTGAGTCCAGGTTTTGCTTTTTTAGTTTAGAATTGGTAGCGTGACATTGCTAAAAAAAATAGAAGAATTCAATTGTCATGTAAGTATCACAGTTGTTTCTGTCAGAGTACATCACTAAAACTTCTCTCAGTCCACTTCCAGATCTTAATTAAAGTCTTATAGACTACTCAATGTGGTTTAGGACAAAACACCATCTAGCCTGTGAGACCTAAATTTATAAACTTGTAAACTAGAGCAATGTAGGTAGTTATTGAGTCCTGGTAATTTTGTAACTTCAGTTTAGAACCAGAGAAGTGAAATTTGGCCAACACATGCTTTCAGCTGTTTGACTGATTTTTGGGAAAGTAAAAAAATTGTGTATGATTTAAAAGTATGACTTACGGGCAAACCAGTCCTTTAGAATTCAATGAAATGTACCTAAAAGTATTCATTAATAATTCGTTTTATAGACTAATTAATTTGCTTAAACTTCAGCTACCAGTCCACACTGGATGTAGATATACTGTTAAGTTCTTTTTAAAGGTCCATGAAGCCAACATAATTATGCCCTATCACATTTGTCAACCTTGGTTCAATTTCAGTACTTTGTGGAAGGAGCAGGGAAGTCATCAGGGGTCTTTGATGATACCAAAGCCAGTTTGTATCACTCTTCTGTTTGCTTAGCTCATTCACTTTGGAGAAAAAATGAAAGAAAATCAACATGTATGCCTGGATTTTGGTGCAGGGTGACCTGTGCAGTGTTCAGCTGGCTTTGATCCGAAATGGCAGCTGAGAGTGTTCACACCAATCGTGTGGGGGCTAACGAGGTGGAAAGTTGATGACGCTTATGCAGAGAGAGAGAGCAGTGTGATCTTGGCCCCTGGAGCAGCGTCAGTCCGGTCCACATGTCCACATGAAGTATGAGGGGTCTGCAGCGTGTGTTTGTACTGGACACTACAGACAGGGCATCTGGCACTTAGATTTCAATACGCCATAAAAACACTCCTTTGTGATTGTGGTAGAGGGTTAAGCCTGTCTCTCTCTCTCTCTCTCTCTCTCTCTCTCTCTCTCTCTCTCTCTCTCTCTCTCTCTGTTCTTCCCCTTGACTTACTCACTCAGTCTCTTGGAGCTTGATGTTATGTCTGGCATGAGGCTTCCTAAATTCATTTTCCACTGTGGCAGGCCGTACGAGTGCTTACACAGGAGTTAATGAGCCATTAATCCAGGGCAAACCGCAGCAAACCGCAGGCCTCTGTCAACTGTGTCCGGCGAAAACGCCCACAGTGACACTGCGCAATGCTTCTCAGCTGTGTAGGCTCAGGAATCTACATAATCTTTTTTGTTTTACTAATAAGGTGATCAATAATATGAATAAATATTTATTGAATGATTTTCCTAAAATAATATAATTTTGCAGTGCTGTACAGAAGATGGGGAGACCCACAGCACCTCAGAGGGCACCCCTCCATGACTTCCCCAACCCCCTTGGATTCCCCACCTCCTCAACCGATTCTCCAGCGCTGTAGACCCAAATGTCACAAAGAGCTATCTTCCTTAGAAGTTGTCATGATGTCTTATTGATGAGGCCGCTATGAGTTAGTAAAGGGTGTGGATCATGGATGTCTTTAGAGCTACATTAGAAGGTACATTATCAAGTAGATTGTATATTATGTTTTTATGAATTGCTTGGTTATTTGCTACTTGACCATTCAAGCTAGTCATTTCCAGATCTAGACCTTCATTTGTCTCAGTGCCACTCTTGACCGATCCTTTATAATGATACTGTTGCAGAACCTGATGTGATGCAATAGAATTTTCTATTTTTAAAATATTTTTAATGTACTAGGTTTTGTCAACAAAGGAGTTCTAAGATAAGTTGAACCATGATTATTTTTTATATTAACCTTGTTGCACCATTACATTTTAATATCTGTTTAACAAACCTATAATATTTGTTTCTTAAAGGCATGTTTAATATTGATGTGTATATTGCCATATTGAAATATGATACAATTTGGAGTAGATTTGAATCTTCTTCCCTTTAATACTTAAGCTGGTAAAAAGCAATACCACTCAAAACACTCAGTATCATTGTAAAACTCCAGTGTATTAAAAATTAAGATAAAATAAGATTACAATTAGTTCAGCACGGTGGCTTAGTGGTTAGCACGTTTGCCTCTCAGCGCTGAGGTCTTGGGTTCGAGTCCACATCTGAGCGGAGTTTCCATGTTCTCCCTCGTGTCTGCGTGGGTTTCCTCCGGGGACTCCGGTTTCCTCCCACAGTCCAAAAACATGGAGGTCAGGTGGATTGGCTACTGTAAATTGTCCATGTGTGTGTGTGTGTGTGTTCACCCAGTGATGGATTGGCACCCTGTCCTGGGCTTAGTTGAATAGTGTGATGCCCTTCCCTGCACCCATTGAGGGGGTAGGGGACTAACCGTGACCCTGATAACGATAAAGCAGGTGTGATAATGAATGAATGAATTAATGAATAATTACAATTAATTGTATTAATTATTTGTAATTAAGAAATTATCATTTGAGCCTTCAGACACTGAAGGTTTGCAGCCATTTTAACAAATAAATTAATTTAGATTTCAATCTGACATTAGATTGTTGATGCAACTTGATTAGATTTAATGTTAGTTTAGATTAATAATCTAACTTAGTTTTAATCATAGTTTAACTTATTCTGCAGCAGGTTTAAGAGTTTTTGATTTAATCCAGATCTAACCTTAATTCTTGTTGGTCATCCTCCCTAAGTATTGTCATATTATATTCTGTTGTGTAATACTTTTTTAACACTCTGGCATTGAAGCCTATGGAGTCACTGATCATGCCAGCGTGATTAAATCATGTGAAAGTACAAGACGCCACAGCATAAGAACAAAGTATTTGAGCATCAAGTTCCTTTGAAAGTGCTGGCTTAAAACTCTATATTCATTTTAGTTTTATTTTAATAGATCAAGTAAAATCATGATAATTGACTTTTTGTCCCATGTCTAGTGACTCTGGACAGATTTGGTGCAAAGCCAAGCTCCTGTCATAGTTCCTGATTCCTCTGGCTATAACTGATTATATCGATGTATGACTCACAATCACTCATTTGCTGTGTTTTCTGCAAGCTGTTGGCTTTTGTCTGTGTTTACTCATCTATGACGTGCTTAATAATGATGCATTGTTGAACATTTACAGCTGTTATTATTGGACAGTTATGACTGATTATGCTGAAGTGTGAATAGGTTCATTTAAACTGAATGTCAAACAAAATTAACAGACGATTATAATATTTTATGTGAAGCATACATATTTCTATTACGTTTTCTTTGAGCTATTTTAGTTTTATTTTTTATACCACTGCATTACCTAATACAGACTCAAATAATTGGCAAGGATCAGAGACATGCCATGTATTTATCTTATTCTATGAATACACACAGAGTCTGTCAGATGGTAGTATACATCTTACTGATGTCATATTTTAATATGACAGGGTCTAATTTGGCTGAACCCCTTTTTCCTAGTACTGACAGAAGGTTGCCACGGTGGGTTGGGAAAGTGCTGACATTTTTAAAACTGACATGCCTTTGTGATGCAACTTTTTTTCTGAAGGTAGAATTTTAGCAGATACATGCTCAAGTGCAGAATCATAATGTGCATATTTTAATGACTGTTATAAAATGGTAGGAACATACTGCAAAATACTTAGAGTGCTTTGAGAAAGTATTCACTCCCCTATGTTTTTTTACCTATTTTATTACATTACCACACACACACACACACACACACACACACACACACACACACACACACACACACACACACACACACACACAGTATATATGGCACCCCTGGTTAAGAAGTATTCTTTGGCTTCTAATAAATTCTTTTTAAAAAATAATATAGGACAACAATACAAAAAAGAGAAAAATCTAAGCTTTAATTCAGGTGCCTTTATTTAGTGGGAAAAATCACACATTAAGAAATAAATCTTTTGAATGAAATCATGTGTGCCAGAATTATTGGCACCCCTGGTGTAAGTACTTTGTACAACCTCATTTTGCCAACAACACAGCACTTAATCTTCTTTTATACTGTAACTCTTCAGAAGATGGGAGAATACAGAAAGAGGGATGTTCAAACATTCCTCTCTGCACAACCTCTCTGAATCGTCCAGAGTCCTGGGTCTTCGCCTATGCACTCTCCTCTTCAGCTCACACCACAGATTTTCTATTGGGTTGAGGTCTGGGTACTGAGATGGCCATGAGAGGAGCTTGATTTTGTGCCTTGTGAACCAATTTTGAGTAGATTTGGCCACACGTTTAGGGTCATTATCTTGCTGAAAGACCCAGTGATGACCCATCTTCAGCTTTTGGGCAGAGGCAATCAGATTCTAATTCAAAATGTCCTGACATTTCAAAGAGTTCATGGTCCCATGTATCCTTACAAGGTTCCCAGGTCCTTCGGAGGAGAAACAGGCCCACAGCATCACTAATCCTCCCCCATACTTAACAGTGGACATGAGGTGTTTTTCTGCATACTCATTCTTGATGTTACACCAGACCCACTTAGAGTGTTTGTTGCCAGAAAGCTCTATCTTGGTCTCATCTGACCAAAGCACACGGTCCCAGTTAAAATGCCAGTACTGCTTGGCAAACTCCACCCATTTACGCTTATGAGTATAACTCAGAAAAGACTTTCTCCGTGCATGCCTCCCAAACAGCTTGTTGGCATGTAGATAGCGCCTGATGGTTGTTTGGGAGACCTCATAACCCCAAGATGCTACCATTTGATTTAATTCTCTTACAGTGAGCTTTGGAGAACTTTTTACTTCTCTTACCATCCTTCTCATTGTGCGTGGTGGCAGGCTTGTTTGTCACAGTTCTAGATGTTTTGAACTTTTTTATGATTGCTCTGACTGTAGATAAGGGCATCTGCAGGTGAGTGGCTATTTTTTGCAGCCATTGCCTGATTTATTAAGGTTGACACACATCTGACTTACTTGAATAGTGTATTCTCTTGTCTTTCCCATGTTTAAGAGTGAGTACACCTCTGTGTAATGCCATGTTTATACCCCAGGGAAACAGGAAGTGAATTACTAATTAAAGTTTCCTAGATACTTTGATCCTCTTTATAAACTACAGTAGAAATGACATAAATGGTTCAAATACATTTATTTCCAAGAAATTGTTAAGTGTGCCAATAAATGTGGAACAGGTAATTTTATGGGAAATAATTATTTCTTAGTCAGCATTTTTTCTTTATTTGTATTTTTTTTCACTTGAGTTGAAGTTTGCTTTTTTCTAAATCTTTTCAGAGTGAGAAAAAATAATTTATTTTAAGGCTTTTAACATATTGTAACTAGGGGTGCCAATAATTATGGAGGGCACTGTATATAAAATTTTGGAAATAAACAAACTGAAAATTGGCATGTGCAAATGTATTTACCTCCTTTGCTATGAAGCCCCTGAAAAGTTCTAGTGCAACAAATTACCTTCAACAAATTACCTTCAGAAGTAACATGCTTAGTAAAATGAAGTCTACCTGTGTGGATTCTAAGTGTCACTTGATTTGTCATACACATCTTTCTGAAAGGCCCCAAAGGCTGGAACACCATTAAGCAAGTGGTATCACAAATCAGATATCACCATGAAAACCAAGGAGATTTCCAAACAAGCAAGGGAAGAAGTTATTGAGGACTACAAGTCAAGGTTGGGTTATAAAAAAAATATCCAAATCTCTGACGATTCCAGAGAGCACCTCCAAATCCATTATCATCTAATGGAAAGAACACAGTACCACAAAAAACCTGCCAAGAGAGGGCTGTTCACCAAAACTTTAAGACCGAGCGAGGAGGGCATTAATCAGAGTGACAGCACCGAGACCAAAGGTAACCCTGAACAAGCTGCAGAGTTCCCAAGCAGTGACTGAAGTATCTGTCCATATGACCACAATAAGCTGTACACTCCATAGAGCTGAGCTTCATGGAAAAGTGGCCAGAAAAAGCCTTTACTGACAGACAAAAATAGGAAGGCTCATTTTGAGTTTAGCAAAAGGCATGTGGGAGACTCCCCAAATGTATGGAGGAAGGTGCTCTGGTCAGATGAGGCCAAAATTGAACTTTTCGGCCACCAAAGAAAACCCTATGTCTGGGGCAAAACACCCCAAGAACACCATCCACACAGTGAAACATGGTGGTGGCAGCATCATGCTGAGGGGATGTTTTTCAGCAGCAGGGACTGGGAAACTGGTACGAGTTGAGGGGAAGATGGATGGTGCTAAATACAGAGATATTCTTGAGCAAAACCTGCTTTGGTCTGTCAGTGATTTGAAACTGGGACAGTTCACCAATATGGTGTGACATGGAGGCAATCAGCCTGTGGCACTGTTGAGGTGGTATGGAAGCCCAGGTTGCTTTGATAGCGGCCTTCAGCTCGTCTGCATTGTTGGGTTTGGTGTCTCTCACCTTCCACTTGACAACAGCTCATAAATTCTCTGTGGGGTTTATGTCAGGTGAGTTTACTGGCCAATCAAGCACATTGATTCTGTGATTATTAAACCAGGCGATACTTTCGATACTTTTGGCAGTGTGGGTAGGTCCTGCTGGAAAATGAAGATCATTTCCCTCAATGAATAAATGAACAAGTATAATATTTTTGTCTTATTTGTTTAACTGGGTTCTCTTTATCTGCTTTTTTGGACAAGCAAAGGATTCACAAACATTCAAGCACCACTATATATATATATACACACATGTCCCTATGAGAGCAGTCTGTTCTCTATGTGGACTTATGCACAGGAAACCATTGCAATAGCTGCCAATCAGATCCACGCCCACCGGCACTGTGTGTACCTGATTTAACTTCACACACATACACGCACACACACACACACACACACACACACGCGCACACAATCTTTCTATCTCGTGCCCTCTTGCATTTCCTGTCTCTTCTTCCCTCTCTGTCTATATACACTGGCTCACACTGTCAGTTTAAGTAAAAGCAAACTTTCATCTCTTTAGATTTTTTTGGATTGTATTTCAAAATGCAGAAAAGCCATGCACACCAATGAGCTAAAGGACAACCACTCATAGATTATTTCATAATAATGATGTATTTCAATGTCTGGAATGTATTACATGATAAGAGAACAGTCTGTTCTGTTGAATGTGTGACTTTGACGAGGACCACATTTTTTATGGCCATAAAACTGGGTCAGAGCATCTCTGAAATGCTCAAGGCATGTGAGGTGCTTCCAATCAACAGTGGTCAGTACCTACTGAATGATTGTGGCCTCCACATTCCACAGTTCTCAGTCTGATTCAGGGTCTGTGAGATGTGCAGGAACAAGAAGTGCAGTCCACAATGAGTTCACTTCACAGTTTACAGGAATTAAAAGATCTGCTGCTAATATATTGGTGACAAATACAACAGGACACCTTCATGCCTCCATACCTCACAGGTCTGATATGTTTTGGTGGCATAGAAAGGACCAACAGCATGTTAGCATACAGGTCATAATATTTTGGATGTAATTTTATCAAAATGGCTATTTAAGGATGGTTAAGTCTATGCTTTGATACAACTCTGACAGTGCAGTATTTCTATATGAAACATTTAACGAACTTTTTTTCTGCAGAGTTTAACTTCAGTCTTAGTCTTTGTATAATAGAAGAGTTCTACATGGATGTCCAATTAATGCAAACTTTTTAATAAGTATTGTTTGACAGCCCTCATTTGACTGATAACTGAAAATCCCTAACTTTTACCAAACACCCGAACCATCATTTCAATGTTATTCTTTTTTGATTATTTATTGATGTCCAAGTTAGAGAGCTCCTTCACACCAGTGATTCAGTCAATTTAAGCCTGACTGTATAATCTAGAAATGTCTAGTCTGTCCTGCCTTGCAATAATATTTGGATGCAGTTGAGGACTTTCTTTAGATAGTTAAGGTAAACTAAGATATGGAGCTGGAGTGGATGTTAGGATTACATCTGACAGCAATCCCGAAGAATTGAGTAAAGAAAGGGGGCCATTTTCCTCCTTCACAGATACGTTGTTTGGTTCACTGAATTAGCTAGCTAATTTTAGTATTAATTATAAAAGACTAACCATTCACAGCCCTAAGCCAGCCAAATACTTGAAATAAAAAATATATTTTAAGTAGAATGACCAAAATGTCATATGTTATGGTGAAATGTTATGGTCTCATACCATCTGGTGCGGTATATGTTGGTTGCTAAACAGAATCTTAATAACCATGTTGTTTTGTCTGAGGCCTTTGTGTCTGTGTTTGGTCCACATGTCACATAATTATCTGCTTCAGTACAGCAGTGAGGTGCAGAAAAAGTCATTAAAAATTTTACTTACAACTTGTGTTTGGTGGCAGTCCAGTTTTGTTTTGTTCTGTCAAACAATTACAAGTTAACTAATCATATGCTAACCAATGACAGGGTAAGCATTCACAAGCTAAATAGTCATAGACCAGGGGTATTTAATTATAATTCAGTAAGTTCCAGTTACAGGAAATTTCCTCAGGCCAAGGTCCGACCATCACAATTTCTAACTTGTGTTATAATTCAGTGCCATATCCTGTGTACTGAAGTATCCTCGTACTTCTATCAGCACGTTATGTCATCAACAACTGAACGACAAAACAAATGACAAATACCGTTCAATATATTTCATCAGTGTTTAGGTCTTCACATAACTGTGTCATCATTGCTGAAAAACCTTACATAAACAGCTGAGCTTTGTCAGATACATCAGTTTACTTATCTACAACTGAATTGTTTCATCCAGCTGTGCCAGGACATCCTGGGTTAACCAGTGATGAATTTTTTATTTCATAATTGGGATAGACAACAACTGGCATGAGAACAGGGGCGGGGGCTTGAACTTAAATTATTATTAATTGTTAATTCATATTAATGCATTATTAACTATTAACTAATAGTCATTATTAATAGTAAAATTAATGTTAATATTAATTATTGATAAACTGATTTTTAAATATTAAAACATTATTTAATCATACATATAATAAAACTCAGACTCTTTCAGTTCACTGTGTTTTCTAGTAGTTTTTGTTGTTTTCTATTGTTACTGCTAACTTTCCCTTTGTGGTTTGACTGGTTGTAAAGCAAGTAGCATAAAATTATCACCCAATACTGTTTCACCTTGTTGGTAAACTTCACTCCAACTCATTACCAATTTTGCACTTATTTTTTAAATATATGGTCAATAGACCTAATTTACATAAAATTATATCTTATTTTTCAGTCAAAAATAAGCAGTTTACATGAGGTAATTTGACCCAAATACTACAGACGGGTTAACTATTAACATTTCAACATTATCACCTCATCCAAAGCTTCCAAACACATACACAGATTCAAATGCCCAACATGTTAACAACAGGTGAACAGACACAGAAACCAGGCTAAATAACTTGCAACCAGATGGAGTGACAGCGGGGATGGCCAGTCACACGTTAGCAAGAAACGGCAGAGCCAAACGATGAGCTTGTGGGCGGTCTAAAGGGAAACACTTCAGCTTGATTGGTTGTTTTTGGC